>PVJX010019368.1:0-34985 GCA_004027295.1 Dolichotis patagonum | reverse complement strand
ATTAACATTATACTTACCAAGTCATTGGTTATAATAATATTTATGATGTGGAATAGTTGTGTCCTTATGATTCTAATAAAGACTGAAATTCATGTGTCTCCATATTCAACCTATGAATTTGACTAGGAATTACACTTGTACAGTACCTCCAACCACAAGGGCAGAAATTGTATACAAGTGATAATATGGACTTAGCACTAAATTTATGACTTGATGACTATTTAACAAGTATATGTTCTGAGGATTTGTAATTAATCCCTAAATTTAGAATGAATGGAACATGTGATTTTAGTAATCTAAGTACTGAGACATCACAGCACTAAACATATGGAGAAAAGGGTATTGATAAAGGAGGAAGAGAGTTCATTGTACCTACTTGTTCAAACCCACGGGATCAGTGTGTTTACTGCATAGGCATAATACTACTGGTAATGTAGAAGGAATAAATAAAATATTACAGCATTTCCACTTGAAAGATACATACATAGTAAACTGTATGATGTTACGAACTTCCATCTGGAAGCCCAAGTAAAACTGAATAAGGTTTTCCTCTTTATCACCTCTTGAGATAATTTCAGTGTGATGCACACTAACAGAAGTTATTTGACAACTAACTATTTCTGTTTGAAAGTTGATACAGGTTTAAGCAGTCTGGACCATTTTAACACTGCATCATAGTGAAAATTATATATGAATTTCATATATATTATATACATAAAACTATGAAAACATACATGAACATTTATGTAAGTATGACTATCCATAAATATGTGATCCAACAAACATATTTTGACAATCATTACAAACATTCAAAAACATCACAAAACTCCAAGACATTTAAGTAAGTAGGATCCAGGGTTTGTTAAAAGGAAAATTCTATATCCAAGATCCAAATTAGTCTCAATTCATCTTTGAGGAATCAAGACACAGAAGAAAATAGGGCAGAGACTCTTTTTAAAAATACAAATAAGAATTTGGCTCTAAAATGTTAAACTGTGTTTAAAGATATATAGTTAATAAATTATGCATATGGAAGTGTTTGCTCTACAGAGACCTCATATGTTTCCATGTTATATTTACAAAGAGCACACAACAGCATTGCTAAAGAGTTTTAACTTTTTGACATTGTGTCTTCAGGCTTTGTGATATCCTTGCTTCACTTTGAGGTCTCTCATAGTGACTTCAGTCCCTTTTTGTGTCAATAACATTGTTGCACACATTTCTATTACTTTAACCATATATGCTTTCAAAAAATTTAGTTTAATTTCCTGTTCTTTTCATAGTTGTCTAATAAATAATTCTATTGCCTTTTCCAGTCCACCAGGCTCCTCCCATTTTGACTTGTTCAAAATAAAATAGTAAGACGATGAGAGCTAGAAACAATTCATCAGATCTTTTCTTACAAATCTTTTGAGGTTGTCTGTGTGGATTTTTCCCTGTTATATTCTTATATTTTATCTGAAAATAATCACTGAAGAGCAACTTGCTTTCACTTGGCAGACCCATCAGTGTATGTCCTCTACCTTTCCTTAGTGTAAAGTCAATTATTTTATTGTTTCAAAGAAGTTAGATTGTGAAAATTTCTATTTTAATGACATCCCACAAAATGTCACACTGATTTACTTACTGATATATGATACCAATTGTATGTGTTAATCAGAAAGTAGTGTGCAGTAAATCCTGTGATAAATTTTTCAAGTACAATTATGACAAAAAATGGGAAAATTAATATGGAAACTGCGGGAGGTATCACTGGACACCTGAAATAAACCATGGTAGCATATTCTTTTTAAAGAGAAATACTGTACTCTTCGTTTCATCTTACATCTCCTACCATAGATCTTAGAGGAAACATGTAAAACACATTTAAGTTCATGCTCTGACTTATTTACCTAGTTTTGGGTGGTGTCTTGAGAAAATCATTAAGCACCCAAGTTTAAGCTGCAATACAAACTAACTCTGGCACTTGGGTCCTCTGACTCTTGGGTACTTGGTATTTGAGACCAAAAAGAGATGTAGAATCAAGTCTTCAGTGAGATCGTATGGGAATCATAGGACAGACACGTAAAGACTTGAAATAAATCCACTCTCTTTTTCTTCTCTGATGGAGAAACACCTCCTTGCTTTTCACTAGCCTCTTTGAAAAGTTTATTTAAGTTTATTGGTATAATTGAGGTATTCATAACGATTGCATTAATCACAGGGAATTTGTATCCACATGCGATATATCTTGGTTCCTCTTTTGTCCCTGTTCTCATTCCCTCCTTTCCAACACCTTCCCCTCCCTGTTCACAAGGCCCTGTTTTCATTTTATTTTTCCTTTTTCATTCTTTTCTTTCCCTTCCTGCCTTTCCCACTCCCCACTCCATAGCTCCCATTTCATTTTGAACAGTTTCTTCCTATTACACACTATTATATTTTTGTTATTATTTACATTTTTGGCTTCTCACATCAGAGAGATAAAGCGATATTTATATGCGTCTCTGATTTATTTCACTTATAATTATGGTCTCAAGTTCCATACATTTAGCTATAAATGTCTCAATTTTATTATCCTTTATGACTGAGAAATACTCCTTTATATATAAAATTTTTTTGGTCATTTATCGGTTGTGAATATTTGAGTTGTTTCCAAGATTTAGCTGATAAAACTGTGCCTCTATAAACATGAATGTGTGTATATCACTGTGGTGTGATTTTTTAACACTTCCAGGAAGACACTCAGAAGGCAAATAGTTGGGTCAGATGGAACCTCTAATCTTAGTTTTGTGAGGGCTTTCCACACTGAATTCCAGTGTTTGCACCAGTCTACACTGCCACCAGTGATGGAGAAGGGTTCCTTTCCCCCCACAGCCTCCCCAGCATTTGTTATTAGTTGTTTTCTTGATAATTTCAGTATTGTTTTAATCTTCATTTCTTGAATTACCAGTAATGTTGAACACTTTTTATATATTTATTTTCCACTTGTGCTTATTCTGAGAAGTGCCTCTTCATCTCAGATGCCAGTTTTTGGAGTAGTTCTTTGAATTTGGAGGGTCTGAAATTTTTCAGTTCATTGTATGTTCTAGATATTAGTCCTTTGTCTGAAGAAGAGTTGGCATAAATTCTTTCTCCTCTGTGAAGTATCTTTTCCACTAGCCTTTTAAAGACATTGAACTCTTGACTAAAATACAAGTGAACTTCACACTGTGAAATAAGTTTTCCTAGGCACATGATGCAGTCAAGAAGGATGGAAGGGAAAGGCCCAAATAATTTGAATGAGAAGTGGTTCACAGCCTCCAGTTCAATTTGAACTGGAAATTCAGTTGAATTTCGTCATCACCCTCAATCGGTATCAGTGTTATATAGATTCCAAATATATCTTCCGAATCATTGACAATGTATTTTTCTGTTTCTCCCATAGTTACAACATGCACACAAAATTAGGAGATGGAAGTGGAAAATCTCTTGTCTTTGACTAGGAAAACTATGTCTAAAAGTGTACCTTACTGTAGTTAAAATATGCTATATTTCTGAATTTGACATGAAAATAGATGTCCTTGTTTTTGAAATGTATTAATGTGAATTGCACAGTGGTTTATGGATCACAAAAAAATTCAAAACTGTTTTATTTTACTTGACAGTCATTGGTACTTTATTACAAAGACATAGTTTTCTACCTGGGCACATATTCCTAAACTGCTTCATTGATTCCAATTAATCCTGTATCTCAGATATACTTTCTTTTATCTTCCTCTGAAAATAGAGCATATGATCTTCTTTGGGATTTTTTTCTCTGTAACACATTTGCCTGTCTTGAGGCTTCGCTGTACAGGCTGGATTGGAAAATGTCTGCTCCTGGGGTAAGAGAAGCTGGGATGGACTTCCACGCAGAGAATGCTCTTCTTACTGTTCATATCGCTGATGTAGGGTAATGAGAATTTTTCTTGTTCAAATGACAAGGAAGAGAAATATGACAGTCACTTAATGTTTTCTCTCAATAACTGTTATTCTAAAAATAGAGACAAATGTGATTGAAGGAATAGAGTTTAATTTTGTTCTTTTTGTATCTGATTGTTTATCAGATGATAAGCCACAGTGGGGCTTTAATGGCATAATGTTCATTCTTATTTTTTTTTTCAGTTTTTATTTTCTACTAGTGCATGTTTTCAGTGCATGTTAACCTTTCTTGTGGGCAGTTGGTACATAAACATCACATTTCTCATTTCTTTTTTCAACTCCTTTCCCTGCCTTTCTCCGCTCCCCTCCTTCATCTCTTGCAAAGAGCAAACTAAATGTGATGGAAGGAAATAGGGAGATACATCTTTTTCAAAATAGAAGAGGATGTCTCCTTTTTAATTATCAAAACTTTTGTTCCAATTAAGGCCTATAATAACTGAAATTTTACAGTAAACCTCATAGGAGAGTTTTTGTATTTTAACACAGATTGTAGCTAGATGGACGAGGCTTTAGGTATGATATTTAAAATACCATCCAGACCCCAAAGCAATGTTAGGTGTACTGTAAATTTCCCATATCTCAGTAAATTCTTACATACAAGAAATATCCCATTTTCCTTAGAGGGAGGCATTCATTTATTTTGAGGAAATCATCAGTTCAGCAGAATGAGAGTACATAGTATTGCTTTCATTGTAAGGATGTCTTTCAACCACAGGGCAATTTAGTAAGGAACGATACATATTGTATTTAACAAAAGTGAGGCCATAGATAACTCTTAACTATCTAAAACAGTAACCTAATAATTTTCACACTGACAATATATGTTTGCCATCCTTAAATAATACAGTTTGAAACCTCTGCAGTTACTTATAAATCAGTTTGATAACATTTCAGAAAACATTTGATGCATTTTATAAATGAGGCATTCTAGCCTAAGAGTAGATAGTTTACAGAATAGCAAACTAGAAGCTAGGAGAATATAAAATGTAAAACATATTGTTAAATGCAAGACAATTTTAGTAACAGAAATATAACACTGAACACAGGACAGACTAATTTGAAGTAGAAATTGTAGGTCATGATTATGTTAGTATTGTTTACAGCAAAGTGAAATCAAACATGATTTTGAATAAATAGGAATTTGTTAAGGTAATGCTATGGAAAATGTCTTGCTACTTAGGTGAAAACATATACAAAAGGGCCCAAAATGCACAGTAGTTTAGTGTGTTCATGAAACACCAGTTTACTCTTGTAGCATAGAATTCAGAAATATTGGGCAGATCAATAAGATATTTTCCTGAAAGAGTTAAAACGTCACATTACAGTAACACATGCATGTCCATGTCAGAGCAGCACTCTTCAGAACAGCTGGACTGTGGAAATGGCTTTGGTGTCCATCCACAAATGAACGGAAAAAGAAAATGTGGTGTTTATATATGATATATACGACTTTGCCATAAAGGACTCATTTGAGTCATTCATAGGAAAATGAATGAACTTTCAGTGAAATAAACGGGACACACACACTTAAATATCACGTGGTGTCCCCCATATGAGCAACCAAAGTTATAAACAAAGAGCAAAGCAAAAGGTAGGTAAGAGGAAGTTGGGAGATAGATTTTTGCAAATTGAAAGGAAACCAAGAAATAGTGGGAAGGGAAGGGGATAATAAAAGAATTAAGCTGTGTTATGTTCATGTAGACAATCCCTCAAGGAATCTGATCATTCTGAACTGTAAACATTTACTAATAAAATTTAAACAATTGAAAAAAATGTCCCAGCCATCCTTCTATCCAACTATCCTTTCATCATTGTATTAAGTATCATGATATGAAGTTTACATGAGATGAGTTTCTTTATTTCTGCCAGCTCTGGCCACTATGTGTCAGTTTGATTAATAACAGAAAAGATGAGAGAAAGGAAGACCAATTATGAATCTCCTGAAAGCCTAATACAGAATTATACAGTAGTTAAATTACTAAACTGTAAAACAAAATACCTTATACATTACTGTCAAGTACCTTATATATATATATATGTTGGTATATCATACTATTTTAGTGTTTTATAGCTAATTAATATATATTTTTTACCACATCCATTGTGGATTCTAAATAACATTTGATATACTATTTGTATGATATTCAGAGTATAATATTTATTCCAATTGCTATAAAACACATTTTATAGTCAATTTTCTATGCAATGTATCATTTTATATTATAACGTACCATACATTACAGAATATATTGTGACCTAAAAATTACATATGTGTGACACATGCAGAAAGGTATATCTGAAAACTTTTTTTCACAATCAAATAATCAAAGATCTTTTACTTGTACATTTTTAAAAAAATATTCCTTACACCTAAATTATGAGTATTTTGCCAATGAATATGCATAATTTTTATTTAAAAAATCATTTCTTGAATATGAAGTCCAGTGTACTAATCTACTTAAAGAATCTGAAGATCCTAAAGTCAGACTACTGAAGATGGAGAGTGTGTGTATAGTTCCAAAGGCATTTTGGAGGCAAAATTAGAAATGCTTGAAGTGTTGCAAAATATGGGCACTCGGAAACTAAGAGGTTGGGTAAACTTCAGAGGGTTCTTCTGAGGGTGAACAGGTGACACTGAGCACAGGCCAGAACAGGTGGTGCCCAAGGCAGATGGGGGAGAAAGATGGATTCACACGATCAGGAGACACATGAGAAGACACCTGATTGAGTGTGTAGCCGTGAAAGACAGAGGAGAGTCTGAAATTAGAAATGTAATTTTGGTGAACCATCAAAATATCAAAATATACCGGCGTGTATGAATTTCTTCAATAATGTTATGGCATGTATTCTACTATTCTATGTATCTTATTGCTTCAACTGTTGTATTAAGAATTGGATCATAAAGATGGAAGTATTTAAGGTAAAATGAGGTCATAAAGGTGGTCTCTAGTCCAATAGGGCTGGTGTCTGTATACCAAGAGAAAGAAACACCAGAGATTTCTTTTATTTTCTACACAAACATATGGAGAAAAGATGATATGAGGTTAGAGTGAAAAGACATCCTTAGGCAAACCAGAAAATCAGATCTCATCAGAAACCAACCATGCTGACACTTTAATCTTGACCTTCCAGCCCTTCTAGCCTCCAGTAGAGTAGGCAATCACTTTGCAGATATTTAAACCCCTCCATCGTGGTATTTTGTTATGGAAGATTGAGCTAACTAATGTACTAGGATACATGTGAGAAAGGATATCAGGCCCCTAGATACACTGTGAGCCTTTTCGATACACAGACTTAAATCTTCTCTTATTTTCCAAAAGCAGAGATGGAGGCAGAGTGGTTACCTAACATAGCCAGCACTAGGAAGCAGAGTGAGGACCCTAATCCGAACAGTGTGACCCCAACACTGAGCAGAGCTCCTCCCTTAGCCCACCAATGGGGTGACTGACTGCGGTAGGAGGTCAGTCTATACACTGCCATCAAAACACACCAGTGCTTCTGCATGGTTAAATTTACTTAAGTAAAAAGGACAGCTGCACACTTCAGTTTTCAAACCCATATATAAACGGTATAGACATAAATAAAGGCTATAGTGTTCCTTGGCCAAAGGGGGAAAAACAGACCAGCTAAAAATAAGTCCTGAATTGTAGACTGTATGTATGGAAAAGAAAGAGCCTAAAGACTGAGCTGAAACTTAGAAGATACACAGGCTACATCTAAGTCCATAGATACATAAGGACCAACACAAAGGAGGCGATGAAAAAGAGGAACTGCAGAATTTGGTGAGAGCTTGTAAAAAGTGGAAATCTTTCTAGGGAGAAAAAGTTTAATTCTTTGTTCCTTTGCCTGCCACATAAATTGGGCAAGAATATATTGGTGAATTTCTCTTTGTTTTGGCTTTGAGCAGAATTTCATGACCTTAATCCCATCCTGATTCGATACTGCTGCTGCCAGAAGATGAAGTAAGGGAAGAATAAATTATTTTGGATGAACGTACGTTATCAGTGCGACATGGAAGATCTCTGTAACAAATCTGGCTTTGACACCAGACAGAGAAGCACTGTACTGCACTATTTATGTAGATGTTGTATTTCTCTGCTGGCCTTTTTTACATTGCAAGCACAGTAGTTGTCACTTCTGCAAACTGGGAACAGGTCCAGAGGAATGCATCTGGTTAACATTTGCCACTACCCTCCCTAGAAAAGAATTAGTCAGCAAGAGCCCTATTCATGAAAATGAATTCCATCCATTTGTACTTGAATGTCGCATCTTTGTGTGGAAAGTGTGGAGTGAGTCCTTCTTTTACTCTATATAAAGAATGCTTTTCTGTGATTAATGGATTACCTCTCTTTCTCTAATATGTAAGTAGACACCTTCTGATTATATACCTAAGGGATCTCAAAGGCTGCAGACATGGGAAAAGGAATGTTTCTGCACTGAATTGAATCTTTTCTAAAAGCGGGTAATGTGGAAGGGTACAGATTTCAAGATAATGAATGCTTTTTAAGCCATTGAAACAAATAAAACAAGATATTTTGAACACTCAAATGCAAAAACTTACATTCCTGAATCAGGTGAAGCTTTTAAGAATTGCCCATTTTTATTAAGAACTTATAGTTACCAGGTCCCAGGTTACTGGTCTGGTGTTTTACTTCTGGGAATTCTAATTCTCAGAAGAGAATAGTTAATTTTAATACAGTAATATAGTTTTAATCATCCCATAAGGTTGATAAATTGGGTTGATTGGAATCACATCATTAGACAGTGAATTTTGGCAGGTTTTTAATAGTCACCAAGGGTGCCAGAGATTTATGGCCTATGCAGTTTATTATTTTCTTTTGGTTGAATGATCATTTTAATGTCCTGTGACATACAGTATACCTTACCTACTGTGGAATTTACTCAATGACAAAATGTTTTAACATACTGCAAGTCCAGATCATTATATTTCATCTAAAGTACAATATACACTAAAATATTATGCTTTATTTCAGGCTCTTCAGGAAAACGAGGTATTTTATTGGAGATATTTAATCCAGTTCCAACTGGTGTTCTACAGCCATGCATAAAGGAAGCTCATAATGAAGTGACTATCACTTACCAAACATTTCATTACTCTTAGAAAAATTGGAATTAACAAAGACAACAACAGCAACAAAAGAGAACGCTTGACAAGAGTCACATCTTAGGCTGTTCATGGTGTTGTCAGTGCTATGCTTGTTATACAGACATAGCTGATCCCTTAGATGGCTTTACATGACTTGTATAAATATACTTATTCATGTATCAGAAATAGAGGCAAATAAATTTTCCTTGTCCACTCAGCCACTTAGGATTTATTCTATCAAGCAGTCTGTGTTCGTGCATACACACACACACATTTATGTATATGTATGTAAGTATATATATGTACATATATGTTTCTAAAAACTTTAAGATCAAAGTATCATCATATTTTATTTCTCATGATTACAGTGTGATAGGTGGGGTGCTGCTCTTAGAAAGATGACTAAAAAAGTGGGCATCTCTGCAGGTACCTGTGCATAACTCCCAGGTGACTACTTGCATGGAAATGGGGCATTCTAGAGAAAATGGACAGAACATCTCCATAAAAATCCAACTAACAATCTTGCTGTAATGCCACTATGCAGATCTTATGTAAAGGGTAGACACTAGAATTAAATGAATTTCCAAATGTGAAAGGACCCTGACGAACATGTAAAATAAGAACCGTGTCACATGCTAACTGTTAGACACCTTGGTGATCGCTGCTTGCAGCCATCTAAGTTATCCTCACAGCAATCTCAAGCGTCAGGCCATATTCTCCCCAGTTTTACACTAGAATATTTAGGGTTGAAAATGTCAAGAAACTTTTCTAAGACACAAGAGTCAGCATCACATGCAGGACTCAGTTCCAGCTCTGTCTGACACTATGCCAGAAATATTTAAAACATAATATTTTTCTTCAGGAATGACCAAAGCACAGCTAATTTTCAAATGTACTTTTTCTACTTACGGTGTCTTGTTGCTGCTCAAAACGTGTCAGATTTTGGAACATCTTGCATACTGCACTTCTGGATATGGGCTGGTAAGCTGTATGATAGTCTTTATCTGTCCTGGACCCTAGAGTGTCCCACGGACGCAGGACGTGGTGTTTTACCGCCTCTCAAAGGATACACCAAAAGGTTATCTGCTAATACCCAACAGAAAATTGAGTAGTTTTCTACATGAGAGATAAGTAAGGAATTCATCACTACCATTACTTTTATAAAATTTAAGGCATTTGCACAAATTAATCAAAAAAACAAACAGAAATCTAACTTTCTGTCAATCTGTATTAAACAAGGCAACTGGCATTTCGATTTCAAAATGTCTTGTGAGGATGGCTCATTGGCTCCATAAATATAGATACACATATCTGAAATTCAAATGTCTGATTTCTAATAACCAGTCAGAGGCCAAAAATGTTGGCAAGATCACTCACAGATGTTTTACAGAAATGGAAAGATGAGAGGTCAACACACTGTAAATACATGTAGTTGCCTGATGCTTCTCTGGTCAATTTCCTCCTCAGCAGAATACATTTAGTGTAATAAATGTTTCATCTGGGAAACTTTCCAGATTCATCATTAAAATAGAAAAGTAAGCACAGTTTTTCTTAGTGGATCTATTTTCCATCTCAGTATCAGTCACAACTCAGACACACGCTGAAATGTGTTGGTGAGTTCAAAAGGGTCAGAAGAGAGACAAGAATGTAAAAGGAAGAAAAATAAAAAGTAAGAAAGAAGTATGGATTTTACAGGGAAGAATCATCACTCATGGAATAAATTTAAGCTCTGTGCTCCCTTGTTATCAGCCAGGTGATGACACAATGAATAAGGAATCATTTTTTCTTCTAATGCCTTCTTCTCTTTGGTACAAGCCGAACTGATCTTTCTTTGCTAAATTTCTGTATCTGTGGACTATCCACTTTGCTTTGTTGTTTTTGTTGTTTGTCTATTTGCTTTGTTGTTGTTGTTCAACCTTATTTTGTCATTTTTTATCAGACTTTGAAGTCTTGCAAGACAGGAGATGTTTTGTATTCTATGCATTTCTCATTGTCTTAGTTTGGTCAGAAAGTTAGAACAAAATAGCATAGACTAGGCAGCATAAACATCAGAAATTTATTTCCTTACAATTGTGGAGGCCGGAAATTCACGGCTAGAGGCCACTGTGGTGGATTCTGAGAGACGTGTCTTGCTTGTGAATGGCCACCTTCTCACCCTGTGCTGACAGGACCTTCTCTATGTGAACTTGAGAGACAAAAATCTCTCCGATGTCTCTTCTGAAGAATGTACTAAACACTTAATGTCTCAGTGTGTCATTTTATGAACATTTTTATCACTCTTTGAGGGCTTATGCATGGCTAATTGTCTTTAATTGTATGACTTAAATTCACTTAAAATGGGCAAATAACTTTCAATAGTCCCAAGTTAAATCAGGAAAATAAAAGTTTTTTAAGTATTTTAAGCAGAAATGTACTTAATTCAGGGAAATAGCCTAAAAAGGGTTGAAAGACCAGCACCGAGGGAAATCCTACTAGCCGTTAGCTGCTGATGAAAGCAAGCAGGAGGCTGCTGCTATCCTCGAAAACCAAGACGTGTAGGACATGAATAAAGGTCACAGTCATCACTACCCCCAACACAAGTGCAGGGCAAGGCCGACTGCCATCCAGGAGAAGGAGGGATGGCCTGGGGCATACTTCCTTCTGGACTCTTTTCACTTTTGAGGAGCTTGCTTTCCTCTCCCCTGCTCTCCTCTCCCCTCCTCTCCTCTCCTCTCCTCTCCTTCCCTCTTTCCTTTCCTTTCTTTTTTTCAGAATATATAAACTATATCCAGCCCTCTGCCAGCAAGGGAGACTACAAAGCTTTGCCTTCTCCTATCCAAGTGAAATCCCATGAGAGTGCAGCCCAGCTGCTGAGCGTTAGACCCGTCAGCTCCAGTCCAAAGGGGAATCTGAGTGATGCCAGCGTCAGGACATAAGAAAATGTTGGCATCTTCTCAATACTCACAATATGACCTTTGTCAGAAATACTAAGATTGTATTTATAAGGATATGTATATATATATATATTTGAGACAGAGTCTCACTGTGTAGCCCAGCTGGCCTGGAACTCATGGTGATTCTCCTGTCTCATCTCCAAAGTGCTGTGATCACAGCATGCACCACCACACCTAGCTGTATTGCTTCTACAATTTAGATCCAGAATCTCATCCAAAAACCGTATGCTGAAAGTTAGGCCTCCATCCATGACACTAGTGGGAGACGCAGCAGACGTTAAGGTAGTAATCAGTCGGAGGTCCTTATGTCACTGTGGGGAGGAGCTCAAAAAGGATCATGGTCCTTTCTTTTATTCTTTTGCAACCTGACCGTGAAAGGAGTGGTCTTGTTCCTCCACGTGCTCCTCCCATGATGTGCTACCCCCAACCAGAGGCTTAAAAGCAATGATTTACCTTGTCATGCACTGAAACTTCCAAAACTGTGGAACGAACTAACATTTTTCCTTTAAATTGATTATTTGTTTGTTGTAGTCACAGAAATATGACCAACATATAATACGATGACATGTGATAAAATTATTCTATTTCAACTAGATTCGAATTATGAAAAAAATTGTTTTAAATGTGGGTTTTATGCACTGTTTTTATGCCTTGCACATTTGTTTGCCTTTGAGATCATACAATAATGTAAAATGCTGTGGTTTCGAAGATGTTTACCACTTTGCACACAGAACAAGAGAGCAAAGATTCAAACTCTTGGAAGAGGATGCTTTTCAACCATTCTATTTATACAATGCAAGTATTGATCTAGTACTTTTCAAAATTTCATAAAGATTTGCAAGCCTCTTTGAAGTTTTTATATAAATAATAAAAAGGAGAAGAGACTATGTTTAATGTGACAATAAACTCTATTTCTGATGTAGTAAATTATTTTTAATAATAAACAGAATATGGCAAGAAATGAAACACATTTTTAGCCAGGAAATACTCTTGGACATAAAGTATGTTGCCAAATATTTGAACAAGAAAACATATTATCCTACAGGCAAATAATAGGACAGATGTTTCTAGCATATATCATATTTTTAAAAATTTGTATCAGTAATGAAATACTTATAGAATTATTACTGAACATTGCTAAAAAAAATAGAGGGCCTAGAAAAAATACATTTCAACCAATAAAATTTTTATTAATGAAATAATATTTAAAGGAGGAAAAGATATACTCTTCAATAGAGTAATTGCTCTGATGAATGTAAACATAGGTACATTATTTAAATTTTCTAGAACAAGTATACAGAGATATTACCATAAATGAAATTATCCGAGGTGTGTAAAGAGAATTATAGTACCACGCTATAGAAGGATCAGCGCACTTAATAAAATCCAGAACTTTCAAACATGAAGTCCTTCTACATCTACTAGATTAGGGATGGCATTTTACTGTGTATAAAACGAGACACATTTTTTTCCAGTTCTATCATGGTAAAAGTGTTTTTATCCTATTTTTACATAAACAAGCTTTAAAATTCTGTTAACATGGTTGGGAGTGATATATGGATATAAAATAGCAAATACATAATTTAAAGTTAAGCATGTTTCATTGAGTCATTCAAAATAAAATATTTTAGCAATGTGTAAGAAAATACTAGTTTTTCAAAAGAAGCAAATGCTATAAAAGAATATTTTAAAATCAATTCATGGAATAATTCAATCATTATGATATTTATCAGAAAAACAGTATGTGAGAACTGTAAATATAAGTATATTCTTAGAAAACTTAGAATTTCATGACTATTTTTACAACTCCAAAATAAAAATTTCATAGGATTTACATAAAGAATTGTTATTAACAAAGATAAGAAAAATCTAAGGAAATTTTTAAAAATACTGTGCTATTTAAAAGCAAATAGCCTGGCTAAGTAAATAAAAGCAATGATATTTTTTCAATTTTTATCTTTTTAAAAAGCATTTTAAATCTTTAATAGGATAAAATAATTTTAGAATCAGGCCTTTAAATCCCAGAATTTCAAACAGTTGATAGTTTAAAAGATTATTGATCATATTAATCATATCAGCATGGGCTGCATGATGTGCTCAAGACCAGTCTGAACTACACATAATGAGTCCCTGTCCCCCAAACACCCCCAAAACCTGCATTAATATACTACTTAATAGTATTTAGAATAGCAATAGTTACTGAATTAAAACAAAAACATTATAAGTTATTGTTTATTTACTTTGGTTTCATCTTTTAAAATTTCTATACTGTGTTTTGTTTTGTTTTGTTTTGTTTTGTTTTGTTTTGTACCAGGGATCAAACTGGCAACTACGTACTTGCAAGGCAGGCGCTTATGCCGCTGAGCTGAATCCCGGGCCCAGTACTGTGCTTTTAAAAATGTAAAATTACATACTAAATTAGAAAGATGTATCAATTATCTCCTGTTGCGTAACAAACCAACCCAAACTTTAGTAATTTAAAACAAGCAAATACTTGTTTTTCATTTTCTGCGTGTGAGCAGTGAACTACAGGTGATCTGGCTCAGGGAGCCTCACCGAGGGCTCAAAGTGCGTATGTGGACTTTGGTGTTCTCAAGAGCTGCTGTGAGTCCAGTGCTCACACCAAGCTCCCACGTGTGCATTCTGGTAGGTGCCCTTTATTCGTAGTGGCATAAAGATCTCAGCTGCTTGTCATAGTACATGGTTTTGGTTTATATTGGGTTGCTTTTGAATTCTCAGACTAAGTGAGTAAGAGAAAGACTCCCAAGATAGAAGTCACAGGTTTTTTGCACACTAATCTCAAAGTGGTATCTTACCATTTCTGCCAAACTCATTAGCAGGCCATAATGAGGTGCAGTTTAGGCTTAGGAGAAACAGAATCACACAGTGACGTGAGTCTCATAACAGGAAGGACACAGGGTCATGTTAGAGGTCATCTGATACAATATTACACATACGCAATTTGGTGTTTTTTGTTTGTTTGTTTGTTTGTTTGGTTGGTTTTTTTGGTACTGGGGATCGAACTCATGACCTTGCGCATGCCAGGTAGGCACTTAAGCCACTGAGCTAAATCCCCGGCCCACATATGCAATTTGTAAGGATATAAATACAGAAATATGTAGTTGAAGAAATTTTAAGTTGGTGGTGTTGAGAAAGTTCTGTGCAGCTTTGTGAATATACTTGGTCCCACTGAATCGTCTGCTTAAAATGGTGGAAGTGATCGATTTTATGTTATCTGTATTTAACACAATGAACTATGTATACACTTTCTGCACCAAGTTAACATTTGAATTTTTCAACAATAAAATAAATTAGAACAAGGATAAAAATATTCTTTAAAATGTTAAATGATTAGAGCTTAGATATTTGGGGCTAATGACCAACCTGTATTCTAACCTACTCTTCTCTGTCCTTTCTCATACAGAGAAGAAAGCAGAGGGCTGATGACCAGACTGAGCTGGGGTAAATTACTGATTTTACTTTCTCTGAGGTATTGTCCGAATCCCATATTTAGTTTGTGATTCTAACATAGGCATTAAGCTGAAGTCAGTATCATCTATTTATCACCCTTCTGCCAGTACAAATGTGGTTTTCTCATGATTTTATTTTGAATAATAGCCTTGTAATGAAAGTCTTTCTCCAAAGTGGGGTCTCAGCCTCTTCCCTGACTGTCTGTACTCAGTATCTTTGGGCTGTGTGTCTGTATTTGCGAGTCTGGCCTTCTGAGTAGCCTCCAACTCCACACCTTGTCCCACACCAGACACAAATGGCCTAGCATAGCCTCTTTCTAGTTCTCAGGGTTACAGAAATGTATTACCATTTCTATGTCTCTAATTTGTCTCCCTCAGTTATTTTTCTGTTCTCATACATGATTTTATTGCCTATTTCTCAATTTCCTTTGTTATTACATTCTTCATTTCTTCAAATATTTGTGGACAAATGCTAAACACTTTGTGTATCACATAAAACCTTGCGTGCTTCTCAGTGCATCTCTTTCCAGACTCAGCCTATCCCTGTTCAACTTTCCCACGAAACACACTGCATCTCTTCTCCTCTGCTCAGATTCTCCCTTGAAGAATAACTTGGGCATATTTCTCATTACACGATTTGTGTACTCGTACATATTTGATTACTATAATGGAATGTGTGAGGCAGGCTGACCTTACAAAGTAAAGATATTTATGTAGCTTGTAATTCTAGAGATCCTAGACTACCGACACTCTCTTGGTTCTAGCGAGGACCTCACTGAGGATGAGAGAGAGACATGCAGGAGAGACCAATCACATCTCAAAGGAGGAAACCACGGAGAAATAGGAGGATCCGGCTCAGGCTTTATAAAAACTAACTTTTAAAAGAACTCATTTGAGGAAACCAGCATTTTCTTCCATGGGCACTGCCTCTGACGACCTCAGAAATGCCTGCTAGTTTCCATCTTCTCAAGGGTCCGTCAGGTCCCACGTTGTCACGCTAACAGTGCGTGAACTTTGGGGTAACACACTTAAACCAAACCATGGCATTGAGAATGTGTCTGTGTCCCCTTTTTCTACCTAAGACTTCTTGAAAGCCTGATTTACCTTCGAGCCTTAGGACCTAGATGCACACCAACTTCCAACACATATTTATTGTCAAGGGCCTTTGTTTAATTTGTAAAAAAAAGTGAATAAATTATGAAACAAAAGAGATACAAGCATCATGTAAAATTTTGTATTAAATGATTTTTGAGGTCACTTACTTTAATCCTATATATTCTGTCACTGTTCTCGTTTTATTTTTAATGACAACATGTGAGAAAGAGTTGGATCAATACTGTACGGGAAAAAATGCATGGAAACATATGCTATTATTACTGACATTGTTACTACTTTTGGGTCAATTTTTCTCTCTTATTTGTAAACCACTTTAATACTTATTTCTACTGAGTTTCATGACAATGTTTTCAGAGGGATACATCAAAGAATATCTCCTTGTGATAGATCAAATTTTGCTTCTTTAGATCTTGGACAAGTCACTTTGAAGACTAAAGACGATTACATGAATTTAAAGTACTATTGTTGTTGTTCAATTTAAAATTTCCTCTAACCTACACTTCCATTTAATGGAGCCTTGCCTTTTAAGTAGAATTTATAGAAAGACAAATTTGTGATAGCCTCTTTCTTTCTTATTAAATACTTATAGTGGAATTATGGAGTAGATACTTTATGAACACTGCACTGTACAAATGTTTTCCTATCCTAAATAATATCCAAATGTCAAAAATTATTCATTATTGATGAGTTCTTGATTTTGTTTAGAGGGTTTTATTTATTGAAAACAAAAATGATTGTTCATTTTATTAGCTACAACTTTTTGTTTCTCATTCTACATCTTTCTTGAATTGAGTTTTTGAGTTTAATAAGTAATGTAGTATTTCATTTAAGAGTATTTATGCAGATATTATTTCTCTGAATGAATAAATTTAAGCAAATATTGCCATTGTGTATTCCATAGATATGGTTCATTTATAGATCTTTTGGGTTTTTGAAAAATCTTTCTGCCTATTGTGGTAAATATTTGACACAGTCTTGAAATAAAATAATGTTCATCCATGCATTTAAGCATCTTAGTGTGGGCCAGGGGTGTAGCCCAGCAACGTGGTGCCTGCCTGGCCAGCTCAAGGTCCTGAGTTCAACTCCCAGTTCAAGAAAAACTCCTGGTGTATTCCATAAACATATAATTATTATGCAATAATGAAAAAATTTAAAATGTTTAAGTGCATGAACATGTTAACTACACTAATTTTGTCATTATATACTATATATATTCAAATTATCACATGATACCCAATTAATTAATTAATCAAAGCAATAATTTCCTTAAAAATATATGTAATATACTATAATCCTACCCAAAAAGGTTAAAATAAGTAAATTAGTCCTAACAAAACAATATGAATATGTTTTTCATTTTTCTGTAGTGCTTAGCTTCTTAACAAATATTCCTAAGTAATTATTATGTCAAACTCAATCATTGCAAAACTAGATAACCCTAAGTCTATAATTTATACTTAGGTGGTGCTTTTTCCCCCTCAATATAATGCAAATGAAAAAGGCCAGATTTATGGAACTGGAAATTGAATTTCTGAGTTTATTCATAACACACCAATAGCTCTGTGTGAGCCTTAATGCTATCTAGTTAAAGTGTCATGGCCCAGAATTGAAAGAGCAGGATAGTGAAACAAACCAGCCCATGGAGTAGGGTTTTTAGTTTCTAGAGCTTTTCACATAGATCACAGAAAGAGCTGGCAGTGGTGAGCAAAAGGCAGTGACAAAATAGTTTAATGAGGAGCCGGACTGTAGACCTCACTCTACTAGGCTATGGATTCTGATTTGCTTTCAAATCTACGCTTGAGCACAAGGAAATCCCAGGCGCTCTAGGAAAGCTGCCAAGAAGTGGCAATGCAAGTGTGGGCCAATGCAAGTGTTCAGAAAGAGGCCCCATTCAGTCATACCCCAGCCCTCCCTGTGTGGGAGGCTGCAGGGCACCTGGAGAGCTGGGGACTGACAGAGAGCCCCTATATTCCTTGCTGAAGTTCTAAAACCTAAACTTCTTTTCACCTCCTGCCTACCATCCTCCCATTTTCCTCAGAAATCATGTAAAAAGTCCTTCAATTATTCAGCAAAGCTTCAGTTGTTCAGAAATCTGAAAAACAAAGTTGAAATTTCTAGTGAACTAATAAACTAAACTGTGTTTTCTAAAGAGAAGCAGCCTTTTTATTTAAAGAGTTTAAAATTTTTTCCATATCTGAGAATCATGATAAAAGATTGCTATTTCTCCAACCTATAATCCACTGAACTTTTATGCCTAAGAACAGGATTTCTTTTCTCTAGAGAGCATAACATATTTACAGATTAGTTTGTAACATCATAAAGCATCAGAAACAGAAACTGATGGAGCACCCTGGACTGATCAGATTAGCCCGAGCTCTTTGCACATGTGATGGGAGATGATCTAATTGGCGGTGCGGTAAGTAACTTAGCCTGAGTGTTTGAATATAATGCATGGATGTTTACAATAGGAAAGCGTATTAGACATAGCTGCATTTACTCTCTTTCTCTTGGCATCAGTCCTGCTGCAGAAAGCACTTCACGATGCTCCCAGCGAGGAGAGGGAGCTCTGGGGTGAGTAACCACGGCCTCCTAAGCATTTTCCTTTATCCACACCACTAACTCTCTTCAGGTGCCATTTTAAGAAAAGAAGCATATTTTCTGGGTCTGTCCTTACCTGCACTGTTTCTGTGACTGGTTTCCCACATGAGGGGAATAGGTCCTGTTCTCAGCGGTGGATTTGATTGTGTTGAAAACTGTATCAAACTCCCTGTTAGTGAATCTTCCCTTCTTTCTGAGCTATAGAAAGTTGAGACACTTATATGACAGAGATTCAGAGTTCTGCGAGAAAGAACAGTTTATTTTCATTAATCATTTCAAGATATTGTTTCTAGCGTTAAATTTTGTGAGTTTGTAGAACCTACAGAATATGTAGTCAGAGTTCGCATGTTGCTAGAATAAGAAATAACATAATTACTTGAATGTTGAATTACTTAATGGGATATTTTTCTAAGATTTTATATACTGAGATGTGTTTGTAGAAATCAGTAACAAGATGGCTAAATGGACAATGTGAATCACCAAATTGCTATTCCTAATCACATAATAATTTTTAATACTCACGGATTTAACAAATAAATTAATTGCTTCTTGCAAGTAATTAAGTTGACAGTACAGAAAGACATCATCTAACTGTAACAAAGACTGAAGAGAAATCAGTGATGTGTGTTACACACTGCAAAGGAGACTCATATCTAAGGGCTTGAGGGACTTTTGTTTCTCATCTAAAATCAAATAACACTGTATTTCACTCACCATTCAGTTTCTATTCATTCTTAACCACTAGCAGAGTGGCTATTTCATGCTGAATACATACTTAGCTACCAATAGTCCTCAAAATCGTGGCATTAATAGTCAGGTATGTCTGATTCCTCCACTAATACTTGACATCTTTGCCTTTCAGTACTCACTAACATCATTTTATAAGACTATATTGGTCGCCATTTTTATCACACATAAACACAATTAGGTTTTAATCAATTCCACAGAAACCATACAAAGGAGAACACCGGAGGCAATAGACGATATGAAATACTCTCTTCACAATAGGCTTCACAGTTTTACTGCAGCTTTAAAAGGAGATGGGTTTGAAATGCTGCAAGATTCTGTTGATTCTCAGCTTTGTTTATCAGAAGAAAATTAGGACAGTAACCACACTACTGTTCTCGTCTAGGAATTTGAATTCTGGTAGTACTGTGTTCCTTTTAGGTGCGCATCGATTTCTTGTATAATTAATTCTAGTACTTTACAGAGTCCTATAGAGTTGAAACACCCTAACCAACATCAAGTGGTTCGTTTTAATTTACATAAACATACCTGCACAGACAGAATTGCTTCTCCTTAAAGTTGATGTGTTGAAGCTCCAACGCTAAATGTAAATGTGTCTGGAGTTGGGGCCCTAAGAAGTAACTGAGGTTAAATTACATCATAAAGGCAGGGCCCTAATCTGACAGAACTGGCTCATTTGTCAAAAGAGAAAGAGAAACCAGACCTTGATCTCTGGCTGCAGGCACAGCTAGAGGAAATGTGATGTCAAGAGACACAGAGAAGGAAGCCTCACCGGAAACCAAACGATGCCACCTAATCTTGGGCTTCCAGTCCCAGGCCTGTGAAGAAATGCTTTCCTGGTGTTTATGCCATGTCATCTGTAGGATTGTTATGCTATCCTTAGTATAATTATGTGTTACCCCAAGGTCTTTGGTGTTGAAAAGCCCTGAAGGAGACAAACAGCAATCTATAAGTGAAAGGAGGTGAGCAAGAGAGTCCAACCAGTGCTAGCTGGTGAATTTGTAAGATCAGGTTCTCTGGGAATCAAACTGCAAGACAGAATTAAAGTTACATAAGATGTAATCAGAGGAAAGCCTGTGAATGATAAAGGGGAGAGAGTAAAGGTAGACAAAGTCTTCAAAGTCTAAGAACCTGTGTAAAGAGAAAGGGACTGAGTAGGACTAGGCGAGAGAAGGTGTAGCCTGCCAGCATCTATCCGAGACCCTCCGTGAGAAAGCAGAGAACAGAGACCATCAACGAAGGGTCGCGCTTTGGGGTTTAATGACTGAGCACTGGAACCTCAAGTGAACTCACTCCCTGGTGGGGAGCAGAACGGAACAAACCTGTTCTTAGTGTGAATGTTAACGTAGATCTGAAGATCTAGACGCTGGAATCTCCTGCCACGTGACTTCCTCCTAGGAGTTTCTGTAGGAGAGTTGTTGACAGCCTGTTTCCAGGGTCTGAGAGGGATCAAGACTCAAACAACCTCACAGTTAACTACTGCTGCGGACATGTACTACATTTTAGTGCCTTGTGTGACAGTGTTGATGAGGCCTAACTAGGTCTGGTGGCACATGCCGGTAATCCCAGGATTCTGGGAAGCTGAGGCACAAGGGTAGTACATTTGAACCCAGCCGGGGCAACGTAATGAATTAGTGAGTCTGTCTCAAAATCAAAAAGAAAATTAAAGAGGACCGAGGGCACAGCTCAGCGCAAAGGCCCTGATTACAGCCCCTCATACTGCAAAAAGGGAGGCCTGTAAGCAGGTGATTAGGTACTGAGGGCAGTGTCCTCAGAAGGCATTAATTCTGATCTCACAAGGTTTCTTCCCACATCTGCGTGTAGTGAGAAGGGAGCTTGGCTCCAACTCCACCCTTTGGTTCCCGGATCAGTGTTATATGCAGCCATTTCTCCCTCTCCACCCATTATTGCCATGCCTTCTCCGTGAGACCCTCACCAGAGGCCAGAGCTTTGCTCTTCAACCTCTACAACTGTGGCTAAACTTCTTTCCCTTTCAAAGTACCCAGCCTAGGGGAATTTTTATTCAAAACTGAATTGAAACACTGCATTACAAAATTTAAGGCTAAGGGATGAGATCAGTCACAGGGGGTTGGAAGTCTGAATGTAGGTAGCCAGACGCACAGTGCGTGTGTTAGGTGTGTGCTATTTCTTATCATCTGGAAGTTACTAATAAATTTGGCTTTCTCGGCTTATTGTGATGATAGGAGAACACAAATTATGAGATTCATTCTGTCATGGTGACCATTGTGAATGTACTTACTTGTGACTAAGAAATCTGGCCTGCCAAGCTATCAAGCTGCCATGTGTGACTTTAATAACCTAGAAGGTGAGTATCCTGATTATGTTTTTCTGATTCCAACAGTTGGATCACAGACCTACCAGTCTGTCAAGTGGATTAAGACTGGGAGCATAGTTAGCAGAGTGACTGCCTTAATAGGCACAAAACTAGACCTAAAAACGTAAGAAGGAGGGCTCCATGTACCAGTTCAGCATCCGCCTTCTGGAAACTAGAACATTCAACGGCTACCCGACAGTGCAGCCCCTGGATCGTGGAATACAAATGTGTTGGTGGAAGGCAGCAGACCCGCAAGCTGGATCTATGTGGGTGAAGCCCACTCCTTGGAACAAAGCTCCCGACTCCCGAGCCGAGGTAACTCCCACAAAGGGCTTTCTTTCTCTCTGATTTTGGAGTCATCTCAGAGAGAGGCAGAACAGAGCACCCTCAGAACAAATAAAGTTGTTTTATTCACAAAGAGTTTTCGTTGTTTACAGGCAGACTAAACCTCTCACCTTCCAAAAGACAGAATGTCATGTCAAGGTGCATGTACTACTGCCAGTTCAGTAGGTTTAATCGCAGCCTCTGTGGCCTCAATTGGCGATGGTGCTTTTTGGTTTGTTTTTTGTGCTTCAGTATCCCCCAGCAGGATGGGGCTTCCAATGACTCGATCCATCATAATTTCCACATTCTACACCATTCTAGATAGGCTCAGACTATGATAACCATTCCTGCCACTGATAAAGAGAAATGAAAACGTATGAGCCTTAGGTATTATGTTATTTCTGTGTTTGTGAACAGACTATTAAAAACACTTCCACCTATGGATGACCTTAAAGACCCAAATATACTGCTATCAAAGAATATTTGAGATGGATTAAAATATTTTTATTGGAACGTTGCTATAGTTTAAAGATATTCTCAGAGTTCATGTGTTACAAATGTAATATTCAAATTCATTTGTTGATAATATTTGGAGATGTGGCCTTTGGGAGGGATTAAGGTTAGTTGAGGTTCTGAGAGTTGGGCCTCCATGCTGAGAATAGTGGCTTTATAAGAAAAAGAAGAAAGATTCGAGTTTTCACACTCTTGTGCGCTCTCACCATGGCATGCCCTCTGATTTTATTATAAAGCATCAGGAAACCCTCAACAAATACTAAAATCTTGACATCAGACTTCATATTTTCTAAAATCATGAACAGAATAAATTTTTATTGTTTATAAATATCCTAGTCTCAGGTATTCTCTTATAGCTTTATAGCATGAGAATATAAACTAAGCCACAGCTGATGGAGAATGAGAAGTTTTCAAGAATGTTGGCCTCACCAGCCTCTATCAACCCCTTATTGGCAATGCTTGCCAGAAGAAGAAAAATTATCTGGGACTGAGTAAAGTTATTTGGACTGGACAAGAGGATGTATGTTGCTTACACATGCTATTAGCTTAAAATATGCTGATTGTACTTACCTGCAAAAAGGTGGAGTCAGAAATGTTGAAAGTACCATAGCAAAATGTCTTACTAAGACCTTTACTTTATAAATGGTACTGGACTACTTGTTTAAAGTTTTATGCCAGCAAAAAGAATAAAAAAAATGTTATTTTATGCATTAGACTAATTAATATGCTCATTACTAAGAGCAAAAAGAACACAACTATAGCAATCATGACACTCAAAGCCATTTCCTTAATAGATGGAGCAATTAGTTTATAGGCAAATTTAAAAAAAGAATAATGTGGATGGTGAAGACTCAAATATGACTGACCTGTTAGAATATTTCATATTTTATGCATTTCAAAATCCCAGCTAATACTTAATTTGCATGAAATTTTTTTTAGCATAAATGCATTTTCTGGACTTTTGTTGTTTAAATAATGAACAATAGCTCAACCCTTGTGAATCATTCTTCATAAACAATGTAATTACATAGTTGAGGAAAGCAGTACCATCACTGAGAGATTTTGTTTTGTTTTATATTCAAATGTAAAAATAAAGGCACAACTACCCTTGGACATTTGACTCTCTGGCTAACCAGTGTTCCCAATTCAAATATCATACTGAAAACAAGTTTTCATACTGGCACATATTTGTATCTCTCAGTATCTAATTATTCTTATTAACATTAGCAATTGTAAGACACTTCTGCAATATATTGGATTTTAAAGAATATAAGAGATTTGCGGCTGACATTAGAAAAGAAATTTTTATTTCTTTTGTGAATCAAAATAAATGAAGATAACTTACTTCATCATAGCGGGAGAGGGGCTAGAGTAAACAGACTAGTTCTTATCTGAACCTGCATTAACTGAAAAAATAGGATTTTTTTCAGCTGAAAAATGAGGCAGGAAGGGTAGTATTTCACAGGGATGCTTTGCAAGTGAAGTGCAGGTTTGAAACTATTCACACGGCTAGATATATAAGAGCAAGAATTAATTTCCTACTCCTTAATTCTCTTTGCACATGGAACTATCAAGGAAAGTCTGTGTTCACACTGACAGTCTATGGGAACAGTATTGGTCGTTGCTGCTTAGTGTTTCACAAGCATTTTTTCTTAGCAACAGTCCTCCAATTTTTATTTTATTTTATTTAATCAAGCATCACTAATTCCTTCCAAGGAAAGAATCTATTTGGGAGAAGATATACCACCAAATGGGCATATACCAGCACAACTAAAGAAAAAATCACCCCCGAAATCCATGTGGAAGGGCAGAGGCTCTAAGGAACCAATTAGCCCTGTTAGAAGGATCCGCACAGGCAGAGGGGGGCCCCACCAGAGGGGTGAGGTGTGAGCCAACCCTCCACACACCTTGGGCCGTCACAGTTTCATATGCAGTGCAACTCCTTTTGAGAATTGAACTGATGTTTTTTCAGAGATTTGTTGCTTCTAGGAATGAGATGAGACATTCAAACTCATTTCCCTAGAGGCACAAACCAAATTTGAAACTAGCAGAGAAAGAGTGAAAGCACAATAATTTCACCAGCTGGCGCTCCCATAATAATCTAACATCGAATGGGAAGTTGTAATATGTTGTGTGATTACTTCCTCTCTTTTATTTGTTTGTTTTCCCTCTCCATTTCTGAGTTATCTTTCTTCATTTTGTGAAGAACAATATAAATATATAATGTTTTCAAGTTTAAAAGAAGTTTGCTCGAATATGCTGAGTTATTTTTCTTTCTGAATACTTTGTATAGGAAGTTATAATTTTCATTTCCCCCTAGTAATAGGTGAAGAAAGAGTAACCACAAAGTCAGGTGCATAATGTCTACAACAAGGAATTATTTTACTGGAATCCTGCAAAATCTTGGTTATTAGTTTGTTGGTTTTCTATGACACTGAGCACTTTTCAGACTGTGAAATTCACTCATATTTTATTAGGAGCATGACTCTGTTTCAGCTACACTTAAATCTTCTACTTAAAATATATTTCTCTATCCAAAATTCAGTAAGAAATGAATATATATAATTGTCTAATTTGCAATAAGTATATTAACAAAATGTAAATTATTCTATATCTCTGTAAACATTTATCTTGAATGTGTGATCCCTATCATTTTACACCTTTCTGAGTTTCTAAAGAACTTTTGCATATTCTTTGCCATGTGTAATGTAAATTACTTAGAAATATACAAACGTAGTATTTTAATGAATTTTTTCTGTAGGGTATTTTGGATATAAAAAGAATCACAGTGGTAGGAATCCTTATGCTGTTTCTAAACTACAGGAGAATTTAACACATAGTGTTATTTATTTCTGTCCAAAGCACTTTGATTCCTAAACAATGACCTTGCCCAATCCTATTGCTTTCCTAATGATTCATTTACTCAGTATCATTCATGCTCATGCCTACATTAAGTTCTAGTCTCACAATGGCACATGATCCTCTCCAAAGATTCTGTGGCTTAGGTAGGGATGTTGTGAAAAGAAATTCCAATACACAAGAAAAATAGGTTTTTTATAACAATTTCTATTTTGAGTCTACATTTGTATTAGCTTAGGTTCTCCAGGGAAACAGACCCAGAACACATGATTGTGACAGCACAGTTATTAGATCAACTTACGTGATTACAGAGGCTAAAATGTCCCACAATGGCGATCTGCAGACTGCAGAGGCAGGCACACTGATAATTGCTCAGTCAGACCAAAACACTGAAGATTTCAGAGTGAGAGTGGCCAGTGATGCAGCTCCAGCCAGAGAGAAGGTGCTGAATGTCCCTCTGAGAACCATCAGTACAAGTCTTCATTTGAGGACTGATGGTCCCTGCTGGGGCTTGGAGATCTATTTTTTAATAATTAATTGCATTGGAAGGTTTTAGATACACATACTGAGACCATTCATGATACGGAGTTTAGCACCTGTACACAATACATTTTGATTCATATTTTTCCCTTTTCCCTCCTCTCACTTCCTCTCTTTCTCTCCCTATCTATAAAATCTTTGGTTCCATTTTATCATTCTGTTCTTTTTTTTTTCTTTCCCCTTATATCTGTCCCCCTCCCTGGTTACCCTTCCCAGTGGAACATTTTTTTCCTATTCACAAAATGTACAATATATTTTGACTCTTATTTACACATTTAGTTTCTCACACCAGAAAAACCATGTGATGTTTAAATATTTGTGCCTAATTTATTTCACTTGAAAGCATGGTCTCCATTAACCTAGAAAAGTCTCAAGTTTATCCTTCATTATGGCAGATGAGTACTCTTTTATATTAGAAAAAAACATTTTTTTTTTATCCATTCATTGGTTGATGGACATTTAGTCTACTTCCAAGATTCAGCTATTATAAACTGTGCTGCTACAAATATAAGTGTGCAGGTATCACTGTTGTTTGGTGGTTTTAATTCTTCTGGGGAGATATCAAGAAGGGTCCAGTGGGATGTCTAGTCCTCCTTTTTAAGAAGTCACCACATAGATTTCCACAGTGGTTGTACCAGTCTCTGTTCCAGCAACAGTGCAGAAGGGCTCTGTTTCTTCCCACAACTCCACCAGTGTTTGATATTGGTTAATTTCTTGAAAACAGCCATTACTGCTGGAGTGAGACAGAATACCAGTGTTGTGTTGATTTGCATCCCTTGAATAACTGGTGTTATGGTTTATGCCTACATGTTCCCCCAAAGTTTCATGCAGTCACAGAACTTCTTCAGAGGTGTTAAATCTAGAGCGTGTGCTGCTGTGATTAAGGATGATTAGCACATCAGTCAACTGATTCATTTGGCATAGTTTTCGCTAGGGGCAGGCATGTGAGTGCTACACACACCCTAGGGTACCTAGAATATAAGGGACAGAAAGAGCCCTGTTTCCATCCTTGTTGCTTTGACTGTCTCCCACTGCCATGAACTGTTTCCCATTGCCATGTTCAGCTCTACCTCAGAGCCAGCCAGTTACAGACTGAGACCTCTACAAACTGTGAGCTACATAATCTTTTCCTGCTTTAACTTTGGGTGTCAGGTATTTTGTCTCAGCAATGAGAAAAGTAACTAAGACAGCCAGTGATATCAAACATTTGTTCATATTATTTTTTTCTGTTTCTACTTCATCTGAGAGGAGCCTATTCATTTCAGATGCACATTTGTGGACTGGATCTTTACATCTGGGAAATCTTATTTTTTTTAGTACGTTATACATTCTAGGTATTAGTCCTTTGAGGAGCTAGCAATTTTTCCCTCTCTGGGGGATGAGTCTTCAGCCTCTTGGTTGTTTATTTTGCTGTGCGAAAGCTTTTTAATAAGAAGAGGTCCCAGTTGTTGATTCCTTGTGACAGTTCCTGTGCAATTGGAGTTTCATTCACAAAGTCTTTACCTATACCTATGTCTTCAAGAGCTCTCCCTATTCTATCTTCTAGATGATTTAGTGTTTCTGTTTTAATATTTAGAACTTGGATGCATTTAAATTTTAACTTAGTGCATGATGAGAGATGTAGGTTTAGTTTTAGTCTTTGGCTGGTGGAAAACAGGTTTTAACACCATTTATTAAAGAGGCTATCCTTTATTCAGTGTAGGTATTTGGCTCCTTTGTCAAAGATAAGGTGGCTGAGTGTGTTTGGAGTTGTTTTGGCATCTTCTAGTCTGTTACATTGATTCTCAGGTCTGTTTTTGTTTGTTTGTTTGTTTGTTTGTTTGGGGGTTTTTTGTTTTTGTTTTGCCAGTAACTATGCTGTTTTTATCATGGTAGCTTTGTGGTATAATTTAAGTTAGGGATTGTGATGGTCCCCTGCCTTGCCTTTGTTACCCAGAACTGCTTTTGCTATTCTAGGTATCTTCCAGTTCTAAATGAATTTTAGGATTGTTTCCTCTAATTCTGTAAGATGTGAACTGGTATTTTGATTGGAATTACATTGTCTGTATAACTACTTTGGGAATATGGCCACTTTTACTATGGTGATTCTTTCTACCCAAGAACATGGGCTATCTTTCCATTTTCTGATATCCTCTTAGATTTACCTTTTCAGAGTACTGTATATTTTAATGTAAATGTCTTTTACTTCTTAATTGGATTGATTCCTAAGTCTGTCTTTTCCTCTTTCTCTCTCTCTTTCTCTTTCATTTTCTTTCTTTCTTTCTTTCTTTCTTTCTTTCTTTGTTTCTTTCTTTCTTTCCTTTTTTTGGTGCTACTGTGAATGGTGTGTACTCTCTAATTTTTTCTCAGTGAATTTGTTATCTGTGTACAGGAATGGTGTTGAATTTTGTGAGTGGCATTTGTTTCAAGCTATGAATGCTTTTGAATTTGGTAATTAAATCTAGAAAACTTTTGGTGGAGCTTTTGGGATTTTCAGTGTGGACTATTATGTCATTTGCAAATGATAATAATTGAATGTCTATCTTTCCTATCCTTATATATTTTATTTCTTTCTGTTATGTTACTGCTTGAGCTATCTTTCAGGAAATATATTGAATAAAGTGGTGGTACACTGATGGCTGCTGGTTTGTCATAGATGACATTTATTAGACTGAGACAAAGACCATATATTCCAATTTTCAGTAGGATTTTTATCATGAATGAGTGTTTGATTTTGTCAAATGCTTTTTCTATATCTATTGAGGTAACCATATGATTTATGTCCTTGGCCCTAATAATATGATGTATTACATTTATTGATATGTATATGTTGAACCACCTCTGAATCCCTAGGATGAATTCTACTTGGTCATGATGTATAATCTTCTTGACAGTTGGCTGTATTCTGTTTACCAGTATCTTATCGAGGACTTTTACATCTATGATCATTAGGGAACTTGACCTATAGTTCTCCTTTCTGTTGGATCCTTCTCTGGGTTTTGGTATCAGATTAATTCTTGCTTCCAGGGATGTTTAGGAAAATGGCTCCTCTTTCCTTTCAATTTCATTAAAGAGTTTAAAGAATAACAGCATTACATCTTCTATGAATTTCTGATACAGTTCAGCAGTGCATCCAGTAAGACCTGAGCTTTGTTGTTGGTGTTGGTAGGTTTTTAATTAAATCTTCAATTTTATTGATTGGTATTGATTTATTTAGAATATACCTTCTTGATTCAGCTTTAGTAATTCATATTCATCTGGGATTCTGTATATTTCTTCTCTTTCTCATCTTAGTATAAAACACAGGTTGTCAAAGTAGTTATTAATGATCTTCTGGATTTCTGTATAATTCTTTGTAATTTCATACTTTTCATTCCTGGTTACATGCATTTGAGTCTCTTTTTTGCCTTTTTTGATAAGGTGTTGTAAGTGCTTGTCAATTATATTTGATCTTTCAAAGAATAGACTCTTTTATTCATTGATTATTTGTATTGTTTGTATGCATCAATTTCTACTCTAATATTTATGATCTCTTCCATGATGTGAACTTTGGATTTGATATGTTCTTCTGTTCTAGAAGCTTGAGGTTCAACATTAGGTTATTTATTTGAGCTTTTCTGCTTTTCTGATGTAGAAATTTCCCTTGGAGGACTGCTTTCACGGTATCCCATAGGTTCCAACATGTTATATTTCCATTATTGTTTAACTGTAGAAACTGTCTAATTTCTTTCATTTCACCTGTGACCCATTGGTTGCTCAGGAGATTGTTATTAAATTTCCATGTGATTATGCAGTCTTTCTGCTCTCTTTTGTCATTGATTTCCATGAAACTGCACTATGTCCACATAGTGCAGTTTCATTGAACTACGATCTGGTCATATGCATGGGATAATTTCAGGTTCTTAAGCATGGTTTATCAGCCAGTAGGTCTATTTTGGGGAAGAATATATATATTTCCCAACTAAGAAGAATATATATTCTGATGTCATTGGGTAAAATATACTGTAGATATTAACTAAGTCCATTTGTTCACAGGCTTGGTTTAATTCTGATATTTCTTTGTTGGTTTAATTCTGATATTTCCTTGTTAGTTATGTTGTCTAGTCCACTTGTGAAAGTGGGGTATTGAAGTCCCTCATTACAATTTTATTAGTGCCTATTTGATTTTCCATGGCCATTAACATTTACTTTTAAATAAATGATATTTATTTATTTTTAAATAAATGTTAATATATTTTTAAATAAGTTTACCAGTATTCAGTTGATATATATTTATGATCCTTACCTCTTTCTCAAGAATTGTTCCTTAAGAAGTATGCAGTGATTTTGTTTTCTCTCTTGATCAGACTTGGCTTGATACCTTTGTCTGCAAACAGAATAGCTACCCCTGTTTTTCTGGGATCCTTTCATGTGGAGTACTGTTTGCCATTCTTTGACTTCCAGTATGTGAATTTCTTTTTGAGGTAAATATGTTTCTTATACATGGAATATAGTTGAATCTCTTTTCTTGATCCATTTTGCTGGACTCTTTTGACTGGTGAATTGTGTTCATTTACATTGATGGTTATAACTGACATGTATTTAATTATCCTCATTATCTTATTTTCCTATTGTTAGTTCCCATTTCCCCCCTCTGTTTAAAATATTGGAACTCTGCAAAAAATGATAATTTAACTTCCTCTTTTCCTATCTTTACTCCTTTTATTTCTCTTTCTTGTCTTATTGCTCTGGCTAGTATTTCCAGTACTATGTTGAATAGGAGCAGTGATAGGGAACATCTTTGTCTTGTACCTGATTTTAAGGTAAAGGCTTTCAGGTTTTGGCCATTTAATATGATGCTGCCTGTGGTTTGTCATAGATGGCCTTTATCATATTGAGGTAGAGACCATCTATTCCAATTCTCTGTAAGGTTCTTATCATGAATGAGTGCTGGATCTTATCAAAAGCTTTTTCTGCATCTATAGAGATGATCATGTGGTTCTTACTTTTGGCTCTATTGATATGGTGGATTACATTTATTGATTTATGTATGTTGAACCATCCCGGCATTCCTGGGATAAATCCCACTTGGTTGTGGTGTATAATCTTCTTCATGATTTGTTGTATCCTGTTTGCCAATATTTTATTGAGAATGTTTGCTTTTATGTTCATTAGGGAGATTGGCCTGTGGTTCTCTTTTCTGGTTGGGTCTTTCTCAGGTTTTGGTACGAGAGTAATATTTGCTTCCAGGAATGACTTAGGAAGAATTGCTTCCCTTTCAATTTCATTGAAGAGTTAGAGGAGTGTTGGAATTAAGTCTTATTTGTATTTCTTGTAGAATTCCACAGTGAATCCATCTGGAACTGGGCTCTTCTTTGTTGGCAAGGACTTAATTACATTTTCAATTTCATTAATAGAAACTGGGTTATTCAGCAGTTTTACATCTTCCTGATCCAGCTTTGGTAGTTCATATGTATCTAGGAATCTGTCTATTTCTTCAGTGTTATAGAACCTATGAGAGTAGAGGTTTTCAGATGACATGATACTTTACATAGAAGACCCCCAAAACTCTATTGAAAGACACCTAGATATAATAAATAAATTCATCAAAGTAGCTGGATACAAAGTCAATACTCAAAAATCAATAGCATTCCTATACACTAACAACAAAAATACTGAGAGAGATATAAGATAAGCCACACCCTTCACACTAGCATCCAAAAAAATAAAATACTTAGGAATTAATCTCATGAAAGAAGTAAAAGAACTATACAGGGCAAATTATAATATCCTGAAAAAGGAAATCGAAGAGGACCTCAGAAAATGGAAAGATATCCCTTGTTCATGGATAGGAAGAACAAACATTATGAAAAAGGCCATTCTCCCAAAATTACTATACAGATTCAATGCAATCCCAATCAAAATATTACTGACATACCTCATAAATATAGAGAAATCACTCCTAAAATTCATCTGGAACCAGAAGAGACCTAGAATAGCAAAGGCAAATCTAAGCAGCAAAGGCAAGGCAGGAGGCATCACAATCCCTGACTTGAAATTATACTACAAAGCTACAGTAGTAAAATCAACATGGTACTGGAATAAAAACAGACCTGAAGATCAGTGGAATAGATTGGAAGATACAACCACAACCACAAACTCACTCAACCACCTTATCTTTGATAAAGGGGCCAAACATGCTCGCTGGAAGAACAACAGTCTCTTTAACAAATGGTGCTGGAAAAATTGGTTATCCATATGCAGAAGACTAAAACTAGACCCATGCCTATCACCATGTACTAAACTAAAATCTAAATGGATCAAAGATCTAAATATTAAAACAGAAACACTAAATCTGTTTAGTGATAAAGTAGGTAAAGATCTCAAAGATATAGGGTAGGTAGAGAATTCATGAACAAGAATCAAACCACATGGGAAATACTTCCCAGAATCAATAATAATTGGGACCACATCTTATTGAAGAGTTTCTTCCTGTCAAAAGAGATTTCCAGCAGAGTGAAGAGAAAACCCACAAATTGGGAAAAAATCTTAATGGACAGTCCCTCAGACAAAGGACTTCTGTCTAGAACTTATAAAGAAATTTAAAAAAAATCAGACCCTCGAAATTCAAAGACCCAATCCAAAAATGGGCATCTGAAATGAATACACAGTTCTCAGATGAAGAAATATGAATGACAAATAAATACATGAAAAAATGTTCATCATCATTAGTCATGAGAGAAATGCAAATTAAAACCACACTGAGGTTCCATCTCACTCCAGAAAGAATGGCCAGGACCAAGAAAACTACCAACAACAAGTGTTGGAGAGGCTGTGGGGAAAAAGGAACTCTTCTGCACTGTTGGTGGGAGTGTAGACTGGTGCAACGACTGTGGAGGTCAGTCTGGAGATTCTTCAAAAAGCTCGGTCTGGAAGTCCCATTTGACCCAGCTATTCCACTTCTAGGCATATTCCCAGAAGAACTGAAAACATCGTGCCACAGTGATATATTTGCACCCATGTTTATAGCAGCACAATTTGTAATAGCCAGATTTTGGGAACAACCTAAGTGCCCATCAAGTGAGGAATGGATAAAAAAGTTGTGGCATGTTTATACAGTGGAGAACTACTCAGCTATAAAGAATGGTCACATTGAGATATTTATAAATAAATGGACACAATTTGAGACCATACTCATAAGCGAAATAAACCAAACTCACATGTATAAATACTGTATAGTCTCCCTAGTATGAGAGTTGGTAATAGTACATAAGATTTTATGGTAATCATGATTCCCCACATCATAGCTTAGAAGCTTTTCAATGTTTTCATTCATCAGTTGGAATGGTTTTATTCTGCTTTGTTTGATTTTATTATGCATGATGGTATGAACAGCTGTTTTGAAGAATACAAACATTATGACAGCTATTGCTGATTTAATATCATCTTGCTTAGAAGTTGTACCATGCTTCTATTCTTCTACTACAATAGGTTCTATCATGTTGTGTTTTATTGGGATTTTAATATATGTGATGGTATAAACAAATTTTTTTATTGAAAATGAAATATTATAGTAGTCATTGATCATTCTCTGTTATTCGGTTCAGAATGCCCTGTAATTCTTTCATTCTTTTGAATGGTTTTATACTATTTTGTTATATTTGATATTATTGTATTTGAAACTATGTTCGACTACAGCAGAGAAAGAGATATTGTGATAGCTACTGTTAATGTTTGGTTGTCTTATTGCAAAGTACTGTGTTGCCTATGTTGTCCTGTTCTGATCTGCTCTGTTCTGCCCTCTTTTGTTTTATTCTTTTTAAAATAAAAAAAAGAAAGTTAAAAAAAATAATGTACCAGAACTCACAAGAATAGACATTCAGAAGAGACATTCAGAAGAGTGAAACAATCCTTGCAGTGCAGGGAAATAGGTGGTAAGATGTAACTACACAGGGAAAAAACTCAAAGAATTACATATCTTGACTTCATTCTCTTGCTTCTCACTGATTTCCTCCAGCGTTTCTAACTAGTTGAACTCAACAAGAAGACCTAGGATACAGCACTTCCTTCGATAATCAAGTAGTTCAGACATGTATAGGAAAGGTAGAGGAAAGAGTGAGTGAGTCTGGAGTGACAAACAGTAACTATCTTGCATGATCACAAGCGAGAATATTATTTGGGTTCATGATCTATGTCAAAATGAATCATTATGAGAATAATATTTAGATTTTCAGACATCGTGAACACAAATGACTAGACTAAACAGAGAAACATTTTACCTCCAAAGAGATTATTAATAAATGGTCATCAAGTTCTCATTAAATATTTTATATTTTTATTAGTTCAAGTTTATGATGTACAATTAATACATTCATCATCGGGAATTGAGAAATTTTCTTAATTTGATTTGAGTTTTTCAAAGCATTTTATACGTAATGAACTGCATGTCATCTCAGTTCACTACAGAACACAAAATGTGCTGGCATATCCAGCACCAGTCCCAAGGGTCTGCTGGGCCCCTGTTCATACAGAAACTGAGATAGTCC
>PVJX010019367.1:0-35234 GCA_004027295.1 Dolichotis patagonum | reverse complement strand
CCCCCTCCAAAAAAGATCTCTTCCCTACGAGATGCTGGAGGGAAGCAGGGCCTGGTCACCTACTTCCCAGGTGAAACAGTAAGGAAGGTCTTGGGGTTAAAATCTCACCCTGCAAATTTAAGTGTTCTCCCACTTTCATAGCTGTGTGGCTTCAGGTTGCTTACTCTGCCTCTCTGGGCACATCAGGCCAGTGAGTAAGAGTGATGGTCCAGAACAAAATGCTGATGAGGTTATTAAGGTTGGGCTTTTTCTGAGTAAAGACAGAAGCAGGTTGATGGGACCTCAATGCACATTTCTCACTTTCTGAGAGGAGATCCGGTGCTCTGCAAATGATTTTTGACCCTAGGGTTGCCCAGCAGGTTCTCCTGCCTCCTGAGCTTCTGCCAATGCTCCTGGTCCTGGAGCAGCAGGCCCTCTGCGAGTGTGCTCCACTGCCCCCTGGTGGTCGCATTCGGGAAGGTGAGTAGTTTCTTCTTTGCCATTCAGCTTTATTTCAGGGCCTGAGCAAAGGCACAGCCTGATGCCAGGCCAAACACAGAAAGAAAGGGCTAAGCCTAGGGGAAGATTTCTGAGGCTACCCCAACTGCTTCCTAGGGCTGAGGCCATCTCTCTGGAGCAAGGCCCTGCAGCTCAAAGATTTCACCAGCCTCCTCTAGATAGGCTCCTTCTGGGAGCCAAGTGACAACGGCTGCTTCTAGAGCTTGAAGAGATGAGTTCGACCCACAAGATAACTATACATATGGGTGAGGTCATGCAGACCAGCCCTAAAGGGGCTGAAAGGCCACCCCGGGGAAAGCACACTGCAGGCTCCTGCAACTGACTTCAGTTTCTGCATGGTGAAGGACCTAGAGGTTGCATCAGGACCCACCTGACCTGAAGGTGGCTACGGCAAACATCTACACCTCAGGTCTGCACATCAGGGCTTGTCATCTGCAGATCTGACACTGTCCAAACATGCACATCAATAGAAGCATGTGAGTCCTACACCCTGCATCCCGGGAGTCACACTGCCACAGGCCTGGCCTCTGCACCTCTCCGTGCAAGTCTCAGGTTGCCCTACTCCAGAGGCCATGCCACCTCCAACTGTATTCCCTGTCCCCCACAACCAAGCACTCCACCCTGTTCCTTGTTCTCCAAAGCCACCCCAACCTGTGCCTCAAGGCAGAGCCTGAGTTTGGCCACCAGCTTTCATGGTGAGGCTACTAGTGTCAGTGGAGACCAGGAGAATTCAGAATGGGGTAGCGGGAGGAGCCTTAAAGGACAGTGCACCATCTCTAACCAAAACCACATGGTCTGGACATAGTGTGACCACAGGAAGCAGACATGGTAGGATGCCCATCATACCACTGCATCCTTCATCCCTGCGCCAGCTCTGCAGATTGAAGACTTCCCTGTGCACAGGCCACCCATGGTCACCCACCCAAATGTCTGCAAAGATGGAGGCCAGAGCCAGGCTCCCAGGGCTCTGCGCCAGGCTGCCATGTGGGAGAGAGAAAGTGGCTCCCGGGTCATCCTCACCACTGTCTGCTAGATAAACTGTTACAGTGTAAGCTCTGCCACTATTTCCACAAGCAGGCTGCCTGGAGAGCATAGTAAGAACTGATCTTCAGTGGGCTGTGATGTGTGGGTGCCCACTACAGCCATGAAGCTGTCTTCAAGTGTGAAGCTTGTTTCTTTTGTCCTCAGCATCTTCCTGCTGGAGGCAATCATCTTGGAGTTGCAGTCATCTTTCTTGCTCGGCTCAGAAATTCTCTAAACCCCCACAGACCAAAGACTATTTCTTCTGCCCTGCCCCCTGCTTTTGCTTTTTCTTTCTTTATTCTATCTCTCATTTTTTAAGAAAATAAGCTCCATGTCCACTTCAATTTCAAATGAAAAGGCTCACAAAATTACAGAGATGAAAGTGAACACATTGTTCTTAATGAACTAAGTCTCCATAAATTGTTTTTAGCATAACTCATCCCATTTTGCACTTAAAGAGAAGGCAGGGATAAGTCCTGTTTTAGAGGCAAAGGGATAAAGACCCAGAGAGGCCAAGTCAGAGGTGGCAGAAGCCAGATTTGATCCTCTATTTCTGATCTAAGTTTTCCTTACTTTACACAAAGACCCCGACCGTCCTACATCTTCTTTTGTTCCTAGCGGGTTTTCTTTGCCTCCCCTGAGACCCTGATGCCATTTCCTCTCTGCATCTTCAGTCAGGAGGGTTGAGTGTACAGACAAGTACAGTGGAATCTTATCATTATGTGCTAGCAGCCTGCGGAGTAAAGTCTCACACCAGCTTGACCAGGTGGCCTGGGCTGTGTCCCACTGGGAGGAAGTTCTTACATATTCCAGTCTCCTTCTGCCCCACAACCCATCTCCACAAGGACACTGCTCATGACCCTGCAGTGCCTGGGCTCGCAGAGATGACATTTCTCTGCTTCTCTCCTGCCCCACTAAATTCACTGTCTCATTGGAAATGTCCTGAACAGACTACAGCAGATGCTGAAAGTATCTCCCACACCTGCCCTTGCCTCACTCCTCCCTCTCTGGCTGATGTTCCTCCGTGGCCTTTTCTTCCTCTACTGCTAGTTTCTAACCTGTAGGCTGTGTGGACCAGGGCTCTGCCTGTTTTCTTCTCTTCCCTGTCCATTCTCACACTCTCAAAGATCTCATCCAGCCCCAGGGACTCTAATGTCATGTACACTCCCTGAAGACTCCTGATCTGACTACATATGACATCTCCACTCAGTGTCAACTAAGCACATCAAAGGTAACAGGGTAAGATCAGACTCTCATTTCTCCTCATGCTTGATTTCCTGACTGTCTCTTGGTGCTCCAAAAGAGGCCACTCTGTCTTCTGGCTCTGTCTACTTTTGTGTTATATCCTCCATCTAATCTACCAGGAAATGCTGTGGCTCTACAGCCTCTATACTTCTAACGTGCAATGCAGTCCCCACCTCCACTGTCCCTTCATCTCCCACCTTGAGGATTGCAGACTCCACCTGACTTGCCTTCCTACTTCTGCTCTTGCAAAAGACAGCAGCTTGATGAACCCACGCAAACCTAGATCACGTCACATCTTCCTTCCACCCATAACCTTCAGGCCCCTCACTAGCCCACAGTGAGAGCCAGCGCCGCATACTGGCCCTCCTGCAAACAGCCATGCACCTCAGTCTGTCACTGGCTCTAGTGCTTCTACCCAGGCTAGTGCAATCACAAGCAGCAGCTCCTTCTAGCAAAGGCCCCAACTGTATGTTGAACCTTCCCCACCCTCAGGCACTTGCCTTATGTGGTCGTTGTCCTTCTGTCCCCTCTAGGCTACTTCTCATTCCTCTATGGCCCCATTTTACCTACCACCACCAGAAGCAGCATCCTCAGAGTCTCACCTAGAATACTTTTCCCTCAGATAGCCTATGTTTCCTTACTAGAGTCCTTCAGATGCTGTTTTACCTGTCTGTTCACCAAACTATGCCTCCTATACCCCTTCACAGGACCACTCACTTTCCACCTGGCCCTGCTGACCCTTCTTCCCAGCAGGGCCACAGCCGGTGATTCCCCCAGAGGTTACACTTTCCTTATCTTACTATCTTCCTTAGAATGGAAGAAAATGCCTTGAGCCCAAGGCTCTTGTCTTTGTGACCAAGGCTCCAACTCCAAGTCTGAGAACAGCCCCTCCCAAGTGGCAGATACATTCTAAGTATCTGACAGAAGAATGAATGAATGACTGCCAAATAGCTGGATTCAAGACAAATCACAAAACGTGGAACTTTTCTCTTCCTGGGAACCTTGGAAACCTATCACATCTAGTTACAATGCACACGGAGGGCAGCTTGGATCAATGGAAACTAAATAAATGTTAAGAATCATCGTCAGTTACTCACATGCTGGTTGGACATGCAGAAGATGTGGCATGTGGTTTGGACTGCATCACTTCAGCAAGTCTTGGGACTCCCCAGAGCCTCCATTTCTTTGTTGTTAGAATAGAAAACATGTCGCAGAAAGGTGACAGCACAAAAGAACAAACTAAACAAACTGAATCATCAGGAGAGTGAGTACTTTGCTGCAGTCCCACCTTTGCTGCAGCCCAGGAGCCAGAATCATCAGAGATCTCACAGACTTACCCAACTCATGCCTGTGTTGGAAGCTCTGGAGGCTGGACAGACTAATGGACATGGAGGTATTCATGTCCCATTGAGTGCTGTCCTCACAGTGGTCACTGACCCTGAAGTACTAAAGAGCAAGTACCTTAGCTATAAGCAACACACATTCATAGTCATTAGCCACTCACTGACAAGCGACAATCCCTTCTATCTATAGCAGTAGAAGGAAACTCAGAAGGAATACATTTGAAGGAACGGGGAACACAAGCATTCTGGGATCATCTGTAGGCTCCATGAGAGCAGCAGTGGCCCTGCAGCTCCACCCTGGCCCCACTGCCTGCCTCCCACAGTGAGAGGCATCTTCCATAGGAATGATGTTTGCATGGATGAAAGGACCAGGTCATAGAACTGGGTGGGAATTCAAAAGATCAGCTCACCCTGGCAAGCTAGGATTGATTTCTTCACTCTCCTTGAAAAAAGATCTCTGTGATCAAGGTGGTCCTTATTCTCAGGAGTCACTTGTACTCGTGTCTGAGCTTTGATGAGCACTTCATAAATATATGCTGAGCACATTAAGATATGAACAAATAAATAAATGAAACACACACATAAATGAACATATTTATTCTGATCCATTTCATATCACAGGAACTCAGCTCTAACTTGGGTTACTATCATCTTATTTTCATCTTGAAGACTTTGGCTTTGCACGGAGTAAGGTTATGGAAACAAATGTGGGACCAGGGTTCTGTCTAAAACTTAACCTCCAGATAGGGTCCCTCATCCTCAGTCAGCAACACACTCTGTCACTAAGCTCTCATTCTTAGCATTGCACATATAGTGAGTTTATAATCAGAATCTAGCAGAATTTATTTTAAATATATGAAGACTATAGTACATATGAATATGCTAATTAACTAAGCTTAATAGTTCTCGTTTGTATTAATGCAAATTAGGCAGCTGCATTTCCCACCAAATATTTTCCTTGGTATTTACTGATGAAATCAAGGTCCTTCTAATAAGTTCTAATATTTAATCTAAAAGCTCTAAAGAAGGTGCTTTAGTTGAGTATAATCTAATTTCACTGAACAAAATTGCATCTAAAAGCAATATAAAGTTACAATTTGTTCCTTGTCAAATAGTAAAAATGGCCTTTAAATTTTACATGGTTTTGACCTTTGGTTTTTGCATTTCAATTAAACTTCCCTCAGAGCCCAGAGGATCAAATGTTCCCTGAGTGTGAATTAGGTCCTAGCAAGAGGTAGTTACTGGCCTTCAGTTTCTTTCTTTTTCAAACTGATGTCTGTCCCCCTTTTGACACAGAACGGAAATTTGCTCCCTTGGTAGCTAGTGCATAGGTAAAAAGAAATATTAGGTCTGGCCAATAGCTTATCTTTAAGCAGTTGGAATTTCTATGGTCAGACTTCAAAGATCATTCCTGGATGGAGGCACCATCTGGCCAGACTCCCTCTCAAAGGTCTGAGAATGACCCAGCCTCTCCTCTAAGCCACTATCAAGCAAGGATTTTGAGCCTTTGCAATACCTGTTGGCAGCTTTCATTTTACTCATCCTAAGCCAAAGCCAAAGGTGAGGTCATCTTTTAACTTCTGATGGAATCAAGTACTCAAGTCTGAGAGGCTGTGACACCACTCAAAATCCATTCTCCCCTCGTTTCTTGGTATTGTAGTTGTATTTTTATTCAACATAAGAATGTTCCCAGCTGATCCCTATGTTGACCAGCCTCCTTTGCAACTAGTAAAATAAAAAATTAGGCAAAGTCCTGAATTTCTGATGACACTTTAGAATTACCATACTAGCCATGGCTGCTACCTGCTGGCATTTCATGAAGAAATCAAATATATTTTCTGTTATATGCCTGTGAATCTAATCTTAACTCTTGCAAAATTAAAATATGTAGCACAGTTCCTGGCACATAAGTGAAACATACATTATAGCAGTTACTCAAACACCAAATGGATGATTGATCATCTCACTAAAACCAACAAAGTAGAGATAGAGACAGAGGCTGAGAGAGAAAGAATCTGAATACCACCAAAGATAAAGTGATAGTTTACAACACTGCCTTAGTCCATTTTTTATTACTATAATAAAATACCTACTTTATAAGGAAAAATAACTAATTTGGCTGACAGTGGGAGAAGCTGAAAAGTCCAATCAGAGGGCCACATCTGGTGATAGCCTCTTGCTGTGTGCTAACATGGCAGACATATCACATGGCAAGAACTTGTACCAGAGGCCAATGCCTTACTCTGTGATAACCTGGTTTGGTGGTATCTAATCTGGTTCTATGAGACCTAACCCACTTCCATAGATGGGCATTAATCTTTCCAGGAATGGTGCTCCCATCACCTAATTATCTCCCACTGGGCTTCACCTCTTTAAGAGTCATCTCTCAACATGGTTACATTGAGAACCAACCTTGTGGTCCACAAACCTTTGGGAGAATAAACCATCACTAAACCATACCAATCAATTATAAGATTAGCAAATATTTACTGAGTTTATCAGCACCACACATTATTCTAAATATTTTACACATATCGGCTCCTTTATATTCCCACTAATTAAGAAAGCACTAGGAAAGTTGTGAGCCCTCAAAAAGTGTGTTGAATAAACAAATAGGACAAGTGCAGTAAATCTTGCTTATCCGGACCTATGCCTGACCTACTTACTACCCCGAGCATCCAGTAGTTGTGAACCTATGGCACATGCACTGCAGCAGGCTGTTTGAATTATTAAAAGCTCTAAATGGTTCAACCATCACTGATTTCAGCCAAGTGATGTAGTATCAGTTTAAGGTCTTAGACTACATGTCTCTATGATCATAGCTTTCACAAAGTTGATATCAATTTATCTCCAATTTAATGAGAAATTCTCATGTGCAAGGCTTATTTCTTCTCTGCCCTCAAAGAAGAAATTTTATCAGTGCATCTTCTTCATGAGTTATAAATTTGTTGCATTCTTAATATATTCACACCTCCCCTCCCTGGGTGGTTACAGGATAAAGACTTCGGCAGGGCACCGCATCAAAGGTAAAAGGGCCCTCAGTGGCCATCTGCCACGCCTTAGAGACGCAACCAGGAAATTTCTGGAGCTTTCCAATGACCCAGTAAGAACTTGAAATATGAAAAGCTCACACTATTTTACATAAAATACAGTAAGTATCAGAGGAATTGTGACTTCTTTGATTCATGCAAATGTATGAAGCATCTACCATGTGCTAGACATTGACTTGGGAGAAATATAGCATATGAATTTAAGAAAATTAAGAATCTGGGGATGTAATAGGCACAAAAAATAAGTAAAAATAGTACCATGAATGATGTAATGAAATTGGGTATCATATATTGGAACAAATCACAAGAAATGTGCTATTATTACTGCACAGGGTTAGGAGGTAAAGGGGAAGCACTAGAGGAAAAGAACAATTACAGACAGTATGCTAAGAAAACTGCAGTTTGTGGAACCAGAATGTAAGTGTTATGGCTTCATAATGTGTTGAGTTGGTAGGCTGAGCCTTATTTCCCATAGTTCTTTGTGTTCTTAGTAACAAGGTCCACAAAGGAACTTCTTGGAAGAATTTGAGGCATAGGAAATGAGAAATGAACCAACAACCATTTTATAGTTCACACATCTTGTTTTCATTCTGCTGATTCACCTCAATGGCAGGAAGCAACCACTGCTACCCTCTCTTCCTTTGGTCCTCTTTTAGCTCTTCCAGTTCTTGGGCTAGGTGTGTATGTTTAGCTCCATGACGAAAGGACCTCGCTTTTGCAGGATAACCTGTCACCAAGATTAAAGGCAAAATGTGTGAACACAAGTGATGGTTTGGCTCTTGGGGTTTCAATTTATGCTATGGGCTGCAGCCTGCTAATGATCTTCCTTTCTCAGGTGCCTGCTTTTTAGAACTCAATTTCTAGCAATAGATGAGGAAACTATAGCTTTGCAGTAACTGCTTTGCCAATGCCCACAAGAGTCTAGCCTTGTAACATACATCCATATACATATGAGTCACTAGTTCTGCTTCTCTGGCTAAACCTTACCAACACAGAATTTGGCACATTTGTGGTGCTGTAACCACATCTAACATGTGGTAGTGTTCTAGAGCAGGCAGTGGATAGAGACTGCAAGAACTTTGGCATGAACAACAGAAAAGGTCTAAATACCTTAATGGGACTGTTAGCAGAATTGTGGACCGGAAGGATGTTGCCAAAAAGGACTCAGAAGGAAGGGACACAGTCCTAGAAACTGAAGTGCAGGGTGGTGCTGTGCTGTGTAGGAACAGAAAGCTTAGCAATATTTTCATCTGCTGTGTGGAGAAAGCAGAACTTGTAAAGTCTGAATCTGGTTATCCAGCTCCAATAATTTCCAAATTGTTGAAAGTACCCCCAGGTGCTGGTTGTAGTAAAATGTGAGAGGAAAACGATGAATTGGGAGAGAAATTGTCCAATTAAAAAAAAAATCAGGACTTGGTGGTTTTGAAAATTCTTAGACTCCCTAGGTGGCAAAAGGTATTGAAACACAGAAATTACTTCTGAGCCCTGTCTAGGAAAATATGTTATAAAGATGAAGCCACTCTCTTCTCAGAACTTCTTAAGTCACCTCCTGACTACTTTTCTCAGTGTCCATTTCGCAGGGAGCCCACCTAAAATGCTTCCTTACTTTTTCCTGAAGTCCAGAGGTTTGAAACCTCACCGCATCCTCCCTCACACACCAGACCCTTGCTTTGGTGAACAGTGCATCCACAGAAACCAGGCCTCCATCACGAAACCCGCTCATCAGGCCCAGTAACAAGAAAGCTGAAAGAGGAGCCCAGGGAAGATGGAGAAATCCCTCCTACCCCTCAACTTCACCCTCTTCATGGCACATTCTCTATGAAGTCCTTGTTTTAAGTCTGTTGTACAAATACCAGTGTTGTCCAGGATTTCTCATTCCATTCATCTGTACTGGGAAATTTTATACAAGTCCATGTTTTGTTAAGTGACACCTTTTACACTTGTATGTCAGGCTTACTCATTCCTCTTACACTGGAGACTTTCTAGTCAGCATTTAACCTCCTATTGATAATCTACACTACAGAGTTCCAAAGATAAGTCAGGGATACAGATCTCTCTCTTCATCTCTCTCTCTCTCTCTCTCTCTCTCTCTTCATCTCTATCTCTCTTCTTGCTCCTCTCTTTTCCTCCCCTCCCTTCTCCTCTTGCTCTTCCTTCTTTTACTTTTTCTCTTCCTCCTCTTTCTTTTTCTTCTTCTTGTCCCTCTTCTTCTTCTTCCTTCTCTTCCTCATTCTCCTCCTCCTGCTCCTCCTCCTCCTCCTTTCTTCTTCTTCTTCTTCTTCTTCTTCTTCTTCTTCTTCTTCTTCTTCTTCTTCTTCTTCTTCTTTCTTCTCCTTCTCTCTCTCTCTCTCCTCATCTGTCATACACATATATACACATACACACATCACAAATGATATATTTTTTAAGAATTACATACCTGGTCTGTGGAATGAAATCATCTAAACTTGAGCTCTGACTCTCCCTGTGATACCTTGGAGAAGTTTTATTTGTTTTTATTTGTTTGTTTGTTTGTTTGTTCACTTACAATTAAGTTATTAATAACTCTTACTTTACTGAATTATTGAGCTTTAATTTTTAACGTATTTTGCCCTGTTGATATTTGGACTTGTTCAGGATCTACCATTCCTTTCTTTCCTTCTAGATCTCCCTTTTGGAATGTGATTATCTGTTTTACACCTACCCTATAACTGTATTTTGAAAACATACTTGATTTCACATGTTCATAGTTGGAAAAGAATAACCCATACATTAAGTCTCAAACATACCTTCTGCAGATGGTATTTAGAGAAGATTTTAGACTTTAGGCTTTTGAGTTAATAGCATAAATTATAAATAGGATTATGTTACTAATATTTAGCATGAGTACATAAATTTAGGAAGGCCAGTATGGAATGCTATATACTGTATATGTATGTTTCTGCTAATTTTCTGTTGAGACTCTAACACCAGTGTAATGGCATTTGGGGATAGAGCCTTGCGGACGTATTACAATTAAGATCTAAAGTGTCCCCCAAAAGTTGCATGTGTTTGGAAAGTGATTGAATCATGGGATGCTATGTTCATCAGTGGATTAATTCATCAGTGAGTTCCTAGCTGATTGAACTGTTGGGAGGTGGGGATTGCTAGGAAGAGGTGGGTTACTGGAGCCGAACTCAGAAGGATATTTTTTTTTCTGGTACCAAGAATCAAACTCAGGACCGTGCACTTGCTTGGCAGTTGCTCATGTTGCTAACTTTATTCCCCACTCACAGAAGGCTATGTTCTTGTCCCACACTCTCCCACCCCCACACACACAGATTGTGTAGCTTTTATCACTACACTTTCCTTTACACCAGTTCTGCCTTGGAGCCAGTTGTAGACTAGCCTATGAGCCAAAGTAACCCTCTCCTCCTTTAATTTGCTGCTGTGGAGTACTTTTGCCCCATTCATAGTAAAATGACTAATATAGAAAACTATCTAACCCAGCATAAGGTGACTAGGTGACCTGAGCATAGGAAAGAAGCCTCAGAGAGATCCTCATCCTTCCACCATGTGTAATCACAGTGAGTCAGAAAGTAGTTCCTTGCCTAAATGAGGTCCACTGGCAACTTGATATTGAACTTCCCAGCTTCTAGAACTGTGAGAAATAAATTTCTATTTTTCAAAGACACCCAGTCCACAGTACTTTGTCATAGCAGCCTGAACAGACTAAGACAATCCCTATATGCCTTTGTATTCTAAATTTAGCAACAGGTGAAGAAGGAGCTATTGGTGGTTAGTGTCCAAGCTGGGAAGGGTGGACTGGAGACCAGACAAAGCAGTAGATAGTAGTCCTGGCCTCTCAGGCTGACTTCAGAGGACAGCTCTTGACTGTGACTAGACTCTCCTTTGGTACAGAGTTTGAGTTTCTTTTTTTTTTTTAACCTTTTCCCCCACCTCCAAAAAAAAGTAGTCAAGAGGCTGTCAGGCAGTTCAGCATCTCCATTAGAATTCAGAGTATTCCAGGGTAATTACAAAACAGCTGTAATGGAAAATTGGTAGTCAAACCCATTTTCCAGCGACTAGAACGGTGAATGGGCTCCATTATGTTCCTAATTCTCATTAACTTAATTTGCATAGGAAACAATGAAGGAATACATAATGAGGTACAGTGGGCCAGCAGCCCAGCCTTCACCCCCACACTGTTGGGTTCAATTCACAAGGACCTACCCCAAGGGAAGAGAAGCTGAGAACCCCCTCTGGGCTGGATCCCACCCAGGTGACCGGAGCTATCAGCCTGAAGTGGTCCAGAATGTGGCATAGCGGAGGGTGACTGCTTGCCTGTCACTTGTCCAGGATCACCTTGCCTCAGCACACACAGTGTAAGTCCCATTTCTTCACCCCAGCCCCCTCTCCTGTTCTTCCTAAGGCTGCGGAACTTCCTAAGGCTGAGCAGAGAAAGGAGGAACTTGTTTTCCAGTAAGCAATTCCAACCTTGGCTGTGTATACACATGTGTTTCTTCCTATGGATCTGACTTTAATTATCATTGGCCCTGGCAAAAGTGAGATCAGCACTTGGGGACTGGGTGGGGCTGGGACGCAGGACTGAGCCTCGGTTAAACCTCACTTTCCCTTTGGGCAGGCTCACACGGGTTTTGACACTGCAAATAGTGGCATCCATATCAGACTGGAAGAACAGTTGCAACTGTTGAGGAAACAGGGGCATATCACAGCCAAACGCAACAGCTAAGTTAGCTCCTCCTGACTCTCATCTACCACGCTGTGGGAATAATAAGAAGAAAGAAATGGCTTTTACTCTCTACTTTAAATTCAATAAAATTTCAATAAAGCAAATAAAATTTTAACATCCCCCCCCAAAATGTTGTATATTCAACATGCAGAGCATCTGTAATATTTCAGACATTGAACTGGACTGTCTCAATGAATCTTTCTGGCAAAACTGCAAGATAAGAATTATATCACTTTAGTTAATAAGGACACTGAATCTCAAATAAGTTGGTATGCTAAGGCAAAGCTAAGATCATAGCTATGTCTTACAAAATATCTATTGTAGTTAGACCAGTGCTTCCCAATCTTGCCTCCTTCATGGCTCACATAGAAAATATTATATCTGAATCAGTATGAAGGGGAAGAAACATGGAACTTGGAGAAACTGTCCCAAACCCCATTTGAGAGAGGGAAATCATTATTTAAAACAATGTGGATTGAAAAACCCAAATCTAATCCTTAGAAAAAATTCTGGGCCCCGTTTGAGGGATAACCCAAAACCTACCAGTTAGGTGGTTATCTTCCAGCAGTGTCTCATTTGACAAGACAGAAATGCCTGAAATGTCACTATTAGTTTGGGTTAATCATTGCCCTCCCCATATTGCTCTTCTCAAATTGTATATCTCTGAGAATGATGTACAGCACTCGTCTCATAGAGAAATGCTATATAAGGAGCATTTAGCTTGAAGTAATACCCAAGCTTGATTTCTAAATTCTCTCTTTAATAGTATAAAGACCTTGTGCAATTTACTTCAAGGGAGCTGGACCATATAATCTTCATTCTTTTAAAACTCTGCAAGTGAATCCAATTGTAGGCATTCCTCTTGAGATGGGAATGGGCCAGTGACATACTCAGTGCTAAAGGGAAGAAGAGGACAGGCAAAGTAAACGAAGGTAACCTTTTCTAATAGCCAACCACTTTACACCAACTATACCAAAACCCCACCTTCTCCAACAACAATTTTCTGAGAACTGGCTAAGTTCTGGGAATCACACATATATGATCACAATTCCTATAAAAAACTGTGATATGAGTTTTCTCATCGTCAAGCAATAAACAACAGTAAAAAAGTCATCATAATAAGAAGCTAAAGATGTATGTTTGTGCTGTATACATGATCTGGGTGTCCAGCTGTCTCACCTTCTAGCTTGGGCCCTTTTAACTTTTCACAACTTGCTACCCCTCCTTTATCTAAACTCACTCTGTACTTATAATGGATGACATGCTCTTCACCATGTCAGTTCATTCTCAATGTTTAGTATGAAATCAGGAATCCAGGCATGTCCCATCTCATTTGCTCCCCAATTCAACCTCAGAGATCCTGCCAATCCAGAAAAACTATAAACTCTTCACTAACTTGACTGATTTGGCTGGCTCCTCAAGTGCTTTATACAGCCATGCAAACAAGCAGAAAGATCCTTGAGAACCAGCACAGTGGTCTCCTGTGTGTGACACCCAGGAAGACAGCCAGTGTGCGGCCATGTAGACAGAGCTCCTGCCTGATTGCACCAATCAGAAATTATTTCACACAATGCTCCGTATTTGTTGACTAGTGGGTTAATTTAAAGCCTTTATTAATACCCCTCATTATTTGCTAAGTAACAACATGTGCAGTCATTATACCAGCAGTTATAGAGAATTTTACATTTTTCCATTTTGTAACACAGGATCAAATTTCTTACCCAAGTCTTTGTATTGTCCCTCAAAATAGCTTGAGTGTGACTTCTCAAAGAAGACACTCATGACTCTGGATCCTATTATCATGGCTTAGAAGTATGGTGTAGGATGTGGAAAAATGAAATGAAGAGACCCAGTCCAGTGTTCTAATATTGTCCCATTTTACCCCTGACTTAAAGGTAAATACCATCTGGCCTATTTAATGAGGCACCAGTTCAAAAGCAATTCCCTTTCTCAATTTGGACTAGTTTTCTTACAGGTTCTCCATGCACGCAGTCCCTCATTTCTGCATAGGACAGACAAAAGTTGAAGATGTGCAAAGAAGATTAAGAGTTGGTTTGTTTGTTCCTGTCCTGGGTTTACTCAATGGTTCTTACACACTGACAAAAAGCTACTTGTGGCTGAAGTTTCCCGCACAGAGTTGCAAGCACTCTGCGTTCCCTCAGTAAAGTACCTCTCACTATGTTCCTGGGAGCCAGCACCGCACCACACAGCTCTGCCAACTGCATCACTTTTAGATTCTGGGCTTTGAAACCAAATAAAAATTGATACGTGTGTAATCACATTTGTTTAATTAAAGTAACACATCTGTGCAGTAAATATTCCAGCATGAGCTGGTCAATAGCAAATCCTCAGCATGTACAGTAATAATTGACTAATGTAATTAAATGCATGTCAGAGTTTTAAAAGAAAATATAATGAGATTTCATCATTTTATATGTACAGGTAATTAGTTCTTAGGAATGTAAGTAAAAGCAAATTATCTACAGATTTGAACTATCAGCAGATAATTCAAATGACCTAGTTTGGGAGAGGAAATGGTATCTAAAAACTAGAGAAATCCAAACCAAAACAAATGCTTTCTCCTATTAAATCTGAAAGCTATGTTAAGAAATGAGTACACTTAATTTTGCTCAGCCTGTTTCCATGGATCTTTCTTTCAGATGAGGCAAACCACAGTAAGGGTACCAGGCCAGTGTAGTTTCTCCCGGCTTTATCTTGTCCTGTAGCTGTCTAAGTGTCCAGGAAATTTCTAACACCAAGCTCCATGTCACTTGGAGGAAATCTTTTGTTTGTTTGGTATTCAAGCTGATCCACCTCCTGCTGCTTCTTTGCAGTTCCCAGTTAGTCTGAGTATTATTGTTCCCAATTTGGGATTGCATGTGCACAGGCAGGGTTGTGGGAGGTGCATTCCAAGAGTAGAGAACAATATCAGCAGATGCAAGGAAGCAGGAAAACATGTGGCCTGTTTGGGAAGCTACAAGGAGCTCAGTATAACTGGGGGAGCTTTCAGTAGAAGAGAGGGAGATGTGGCGGTCAAAACGGGCTAGAGTGTGATGGGCAGAGACTTGGCATCAGTCAAGAAGTGTGGCACCATTCTTTCAAGGCAATAAAGAGTTGCTAAAGATACTTGATTCAATACTCATCATGACAAATGATTAAAATTTCTAACATTAAAAAATAAACTAAATGCAAATAAAACAGTAAAGTCATCACAAAACTCTCACTGTTTTGAGATTAGTGTCCTTCATCTCCAGGTTGGAGCTATCTAGATGCTTAGGGTGATACCTCAAATTCATTCCCTGCTCCAAACTCCTATAAGTGATAATTTGGCCATTTTAATGGCTCATCTTGGCCAGTTAGAGGTATGTTGCTTGAACTGAAAAGCAGAGCTTTACCTGGTGACACTCAATGGCTCCACTGAGAAACATTTCCACCCACTCCCTGGCTTGAATCCTTCATGATCATAGACTTCCTTCTGCAGGACAATTTGTGGTGGTACATCAATGACTAGAACTAAAGGTCAGGATACTGCATTTAGGGTTTAATAGATAGAAACTAGTTTTTAAAATAGCAACCAAAAACACAGTAGCAATAATGCCAAAGAGAAAGCCTACAGATTAAACTAGATAGATGCACTAAGCAATAACAACATATTTAAGGAATAACAAATAAATTATTTAGAGGGAAAAATATTGGAAACATGTATATATGAAGCAACTGAAGAAATACGAACATTTACTAGATATTTGTGCATAAGAAATTTTTAAGTTTTAGATGTAGTAATTGTATAGTGGTTACCAATTACAATCTTTTTCAATATAGTCCCTAAATTTTTTAGAGATTCCATCTAAAACACATACGGATGGTAGGATACGACATTGTCTATTTTTTTTTTTCAGAATCATCCAGGAAAGGGAAGAAGTAACAAATAAAGATATAAACGAAACAAGAATGGCCATGTGCTGACAATTGTTGGCAATTGGAGACAAGAACATAAGGATTGTATGCTAGTCTATATATATTTAAATTCCTTATTTAAAAAATTATGTTTCTTACAAGAGCAGAAGTCTTTCTGTGGCTGGGTTGACAGTGTAGGGCCAGGGTTTGAGATTGGACTGAAACTGGATCCCTGAGTTTCATTTGTGGCCAGGATTATAGATTTTTAATTTATCAGTGAAGCAATATACAGCCAAGAAGAGAGTCCAAAAGTGGTCAGAACAAGGTGGAAACTGTGTGATCATGATTACAAAGTAACTTTGGGTCTGGAATGCCAGTTTGAGAGATTAATTGGAAACTAGAATTAAGAAAACACTATCTATCACCAAGTTAGGTGGTCATTCTTTCTGGAATTGAATATAGCTTCTGCCTGTCATTAGGGAATTATGTATTTCCAGAGACAAAATGGAAATTTGTGACCCCATGACAAAGAGGTTTTAGGTGTTCTCTGATAATATAGGGAACATAGAATGTTGAATCTGCCACAACATCACACCCACAAATGAGAACACTCAGAAGTGAAAGTGTAGTTAATACCAGGGTCATCTATGCCTGATCTCAGGGAGCTTGTTTGTAGCTAGGGTTAAAGGAGCCGATCCTGACTTCTCACAAGAGTTAAGCAGAGGTTTCACACCCCAGGGTGACATTAGTCTGTCCTGTGAGGGAAGGAGTGTCACAAGGCCTTTGTCTACACCCACCAATCCTGAACCCTGAGGTCAGTTCTGAGGCTTTGGTGGGAATTAATGAGTTAAGGCATTAGATAATTATGGGATTAAGTGATTTGTATCTGAAGTTAAAGGCTATTCTCTGGATGGAGTTATAGGGTAAGAGACTGAGCTGTGGCTACAGAAAAGAGAAAAAGTGTGTGAGCCTCCAGTAAGATGTAGCAAGTCTACTTTGTTATCACTGTGTTCCATTCCTGGGAACCCTGATTCAGACCACTCGAAGAGCACTGATCTAGAATGCGGTGCCTTGATTTAAAATAGTGCTTCTGATCAACCTAATGGTATATGTTAGAGTCTTCTCCACCGAGAAGATCCAAGTCTACAGTTAAGTAGATAAAATAGTCCATTGGATAAAATAGTCCATTTGGACACTAAGTCCCTGGCCATGTCCCCAGTTGATCCTTGGGTCAGTCTACTTAGCTAAACCAACTAGTAAGCCCTTACCAAGAGTACTACAAACAGCAAAAGATGTAATAGACAATAAGGCTAAATGGGAAAAAATTAAAATCATCATAAACATGGAAGTTACCATAGAAGATAGAGCAGAGGGAATATACATCTGCTAGCTTTTATTTCATTAGTAAATTCCTCCTTGAAAAGGTGTGAGTCTACAACCCCATACTCTTCTCTGGATTTCATTTGCCTGGTCCACTACACACTTAATGTACACATTCTTTATACTGGTGAGGGTGTCAATATCATGATTGTTCAGTAGTTTGTAAAGTAGGGCAGCAGGAGCTTGGGGTCAGATAGACAGAGAGGACATGGGAGATGAAGTAGGCAGGCAAGATCATGCAGTAGATGAGCTGATAATCTCTGTCCGTTTCATTTCCAAGCACTCTGGCCAATATCTTATCCAAGAGTTTATCATCATGTTCCTCTTGGTGGGTCTCTAATGCCAAGAACTGGTCAGAATATTTCTTATACCACCAACAAGGATGGCACAATTCCTTTGGAGTGACCTGCAGTTCACTATGGTGTTGACCTACATTTTCCTAATACAGAGGAGCTCAAAGAAGAGGCAGGTGTGGAATGATATGGTCTAGGAAAAGGAGTCCAAAGAAGTGAGAGGTAAGAAAGTTGACCAGCATTGTTGAGTGGCAGACACTGAGATTGCCTATCAGATGCTACCAGTTTACCTTCTGACATAAAGTATCCCAGAATAATCCAGGAAAATAATGTTCCTTCCTACTTTAAAAGACCATTTCTGGACTTTCTGGTGATCATGTAATAACATGTGACTGAGAGAGAGTAGTAAAATTCTGCTGCAAGAATGCATACAACAGCCCTTCCTCTTTTACTCATATTTTTTTCAAGTTCCAAACAGTTCTTTTTTTGTAGAAAAAGTAAGAGATTGAAGTTGCTAGTTCAGGGAAAATAACATCTGTAGGCCTGCCTCAGAATTGAACGCATTCTTGTGGGTCGTTCTCTCTAGCTGACAAGAAAAGCAACCTGTTCTATGTAGGAACCTGTCTTAATCCATTTAGACTTCTACAACAAAGCATTATAAAGTGAATAAGGTTTAGGGAACCAGACCCTGAGAAACGGAGCTATGAGTAGCCATGTAGAGGGCACAAAGTCAGCAACAACCGACCTAGCAGAGCCACCACTGTGCCCCCATGACAGTCGCCAAGCATACTCATGAGGACAATGATACCCCCACTGAGAATGCAGCCAAGTCCAACAATGACCAATAGTTTCTCTTCCCAAGCAAGACATTAAAACACTGGAGGAAGATGAGGAGGAACTTTTTAAAAGGTGAGCAAAGTTCTGATTTGCTTCAGAGAATGATAGCCCAGAACGAGGCTCTAGAGATGTCAAGCTCCTAAGTTATAAGAATAAGGGAATCATCTACCTCCTCATGAGGAGGGGCAAGACCCTGAGGATCTGTGCCAACCACTATATAACACTCATGCTGAGCTAAAGCCAAATGCTGGCAGTGAGCGTACTTGGGTCTGGAATACCCATGCTGACTTCCCCAGTGAGCACCCAAAGCTAGAGCTGCTTGCCATCCACTTCCTAAATGCTGAGAGTGCACAAATATTTAAAACAAAGTTGGAATAATTCAAAGAGATTGAAGAGAGAGAGAGAAAAAAAAGGCTGGACAAAAATGATAATACAGAAAAAGTGGCTGGAAAGCTAGAAGCTCTCTCTGTGACTGAGGAGAACAGGGCCCTGCAGAGGAGACCAAAGAGAAGTCAGAGAAGCAATGAGTCTTCTTACCCTCTCTCCTTTTCCTTTCTTTTTCTTTTCTTTTTTTAAATCTTGCCTTCCCCCTTATTTTTTATTCTTAATCCTGCTTTGTTTCTATAAGGGACATTGTATAAAGAACTGATTTCCAACATTCAGGCCATTGTTTTGTTTTTCTAAGTTTTTGCCCTATTGAAGATGACTTCAGAAAATCCATTCCTCAGTCATGAAAATGTACTGTGCTAACTTTCTCTTCCATAGTAGAAACATTTGTAACCATCAAAAATAGAAAGTAAAAAATACATTTGAAACCTGGGGGGAGGGGAGTGAGTAACCTTTAAACAATGGAAATTTATAACTCATGGTTTCATGGGATAAGAAATCCAAGACCCATTCACCAGATGAGTGGAAATCTGACAGGAACCTACTCTCTTAGATGTGGTACCTTGTCATGCTGCCCTCACACAGAGAGAAGCAAACAAGCTGCCTCTGGCCCCTTTCATCAAAGAACTAATCCTCTTCATGAAGGCTCTGCCTTTATGATCTCATCATCTCCACAAATCGTCCACCTCTTAATAAAATCACCTTAAAAAGTGTAACTTACAAATGATGAGGTAACACAAGCATTCATATGAAAGCAAAGCTATTGTCAGGTATGTGCTGGAGTCTGGTGTGTTGTGAGGGCAACACCATGCTACACCAGGCGAAGGCATGGTGACAAACCCAGGCAGTCTCTATAGGAGGTGACAAACCCAGGCAGTCTCTATAGGAGGTGACAAACCCAGGCAGTCTCTATAGGAGGGCTCACCCCATTGCTTCCCCTGGACTTTCCAGAGAAACTCCAGGAAAGGGACTCAAGGGGTCCACCTTCCACCTCGCCTCATGTAAGCTTGCAGCAATCTATAGCAGAATAGAGGAAAGGTGCATAGGATTTTTGCAGGTAATGGCAATAGCTGTGAATAAGGAAGTAAAAGCATGCTGGATTCTACATTCTGAACAAAACCTTTCCATCTTAATTTTGAATTAGTTGACTTACTAATGAAGGTGAGTGTCTAGAAGACATAACTAAACTCAGAGCATGTGTCTATGTCTGGTCAGAGTCACCAGGCCATGGGATTAAAAAGACAGAACAGATACTCTGGAAGTATTTTCTGCAGCTAACTGAGGAGCACTGAATCAGCTAAGGACATAGGACTAGAGCTGGATTGTCACAACTTACCAAGGTTTGATCTCATAGAACATTCCAGTATCCCTCCCAAACAAGCAAGAGCCAGAGCTCTCAACCAGGGTGGAACAGTTGGAAACAAGAAGTGGGAATGAAGGAAAACCAAATGACTCCTGTTAGGCAGAAGTAGAGAAAAATGAAAACAAAGTCAGTCATTACAAAGTAAGCCCAAAAGAAGATGAAAGAATCAAAGGCTACACTTTGTTCATAGAAACCAGGGGTCCCAGCAGAGAACAGCGAGGATTGTGTTCCAGAGGAAAGAGAATTTCCCAGCCTCCGGCAGGAAAACAGTGTAACAACTGGATCCTGATAAGCATGCCTGCTGTGACCAGGATCGTTACTACTTGACAAATATTATTATTAATACCTATAGCAACCAACAACGAAGCACATCTGGTAGACACGGGTACCTGGCAAGTGGTAGAAAGAAGGCCAAAACTAGGGCTATGGCTCCAAAGTCTCCAAAAAATGTTCATTATACTTTTGTGGCATTAATGACAAGGTGAAGCAAACTGTTCTGTTTCTCTGCATGTGAGTGGACACACGCATGTGTGTGTATATGCATGGGTGGGGGGGCATGTGTGTGCATGTGTGTGGGCATGTGTGTTGGAGCAATGGGGCAAAGGAAAAGCAAAGGGTCAGCCAGAGGAAATGATGATAATGGATAGCCCTGAATGCCTACCTGAGAGGTTTTCAGTTGACTTGACAGTAAAGAAGATCCATTTTAGCTTCTTGAACCAGAGTAGAGACCATAAAAGTGGTGTTTGGGGATGTTTAATCTTGCAGGGAGAATTGAAAGATAAAAGCTTTGGGAGCAAGGCAGTCAGGCTTCAAGGACCAAGGTTAGCCACATTTCGCTCCTTGGCTACTGAGTCAAGAGTAACCAACTACTTTTTTTTTCAATTTCTCCCTTCGGGCTTGCTTCCCATTTTCAGAAAGCAGTAGAGGTCACTAGCTCTCATCACATATATTGGGATTTGCACCTTGAGAACAGTTTTGCCTTTAGAAAATACAGCAATACTTTTAATCCTCACTGGTCCTCATTTCATTTGAAAGAGAAATGTCACAAGCAACACAGTCATCAACTGTATTCTGGGGCTGAAGTTATCATTGTATCTAAAGGGGAAACTCTCCTAAACAGGCAAGCATAGCAGACAGAGCTGTATTTTAAAGGACAAGAGTTTCTTGGATAGGAATTTGGAATCAGCATTGCTAGATTCTCTTCCAATTTTGTGTTTTTGCAAGGATGAGATTCTAATTTTTAAAAATGTGTCAGGTCCAGCCTTCTGCCTTTAAGCAGACCTGTACTCCTGGAGGAAGCTCAATTCCAAGAGCTTGCCAAGCCTTTCTGTATTCCAGGGACTTGGCACTTGCTGTTTCCTCTTCCTGGATGGCTCTTCCTCTTCTTCTTTGCAAAGCTGGCTCATTCTCTTTCTCCAGGTACTCGCTTTAAATGTCATTTGCTCACAGAGAGCTTTTTCAAACACTGATTTAAGTGGATTACCTTGATTTTGTTGTTATTCTTGTTTTCTCATCTTAGAACCCTGTTTATTTTCTATGTGAGTCTTACCACACTCTAATTAAAGTTTATATATTTATTTATATTCTTGGCGCTTTTCTCCTTAACTACAATACTAACTCCACAGACTTGTTTACTAATAGGTTCCCAGAATGTGTGTAGCTCAGTGTATGCCACATAATGGGCATTCAAGAAATATTGGATAGATGGAAGGAAGTTTGGATGGATGGATGGATGGATGGACTGAGAGAGGGAAGAAGGATGAAGGTAGTTAGGGAAAGAGGGAGGGTGGATGGTAGAGGGATTACTGGGTATTGGCAAATAGATAAAAGAGTGAAAATTATTAAATATACCATGGAAAAGAAGGTTCTGAGGTCAAATGGGTTTGGAAAATATGTTCTCTTGTTCTCTTGGAGATTTACACAGCTTATTAGCATTTAAAATGATATGAAAATTCCCCAGTAAGGAAAAAATACTTAATTTTATTTAACTCACCATTGCCTACACTTACTTTAACTCAAAATACCTCTTTTTCATGGTATGTTTTCTCAACATCCTGCCAAAGAGTGTTCCTTGAAACACCAGTTTAAAAAATCTGCTCCTTTATAACCATTGCCATGTTGAATAGTAATTATTTTTTAACTCCCATTCCAGGATGTGTGCTTCCTAAGGATATAGATAGGGATATACTCCAGAGAAAGAGGCAAAATGGAAAGAAGGAAAGAAGAAAGGAAAGAGAAGGAGGGAGGGAAGGAGGGAGAGAAGAAGGGGAGATTAATTCCTGATGCCTACTTCTCTTGAGTCTAAAACAAGTAATAAAATGTTAATTGTAAACTTAGTATGTCAGAAATCAGGATTATATTGACCATCTCAGATAAATTTAAGACTAACCCAATTGACCTAAGGATATGATTAGGATTAAATCACAATGAACACCTCCTTACCCCCCACTTCTCCCCCAACACAAAAACGTAACACAAAGCATTTTTCTGCTTTGCTCTTTCTTATGTCTAAGAATCAGATAGCTACTATATACAGAGAGTATCATTACAAGTATTACTGATTCATATTGTAGGTTCTGAAGTCCAATCCAGACTCTACCATTTGCTCGCTGTGTGAATTTCAAGTATTTAATCTTTCCAAGGCTCATTTGTGTGAAATGCAGACAGTGGACAATATTGGACCTGTGAATATTAAATAAAATGAACATGCTATAGGTGTAGGGTAGCACCTGACACAAAGCAAAAATAATCAATAAACTATGATTCCCTTGTGAGTAAGGACTCCTCTCCCATTGGTGACATTTGAGAAGGTAAGGCATTTCGTCTTCTATAGAGAACATTTTCCCATCCAGAGAGGTTTATATTTGTATTCCTATGGAGAAGTTACTGGAATTCTAGTGAGTTAATTCCAAGCTACCACTTCCAGTGCAACCCAAGGTGAGAATAAAGACACTAAGACATATATACAGTGTGGGGAGCCAAGTGCTCTTAAGTGCAGCCAAGATGGTAGTTCACCAGAACAAAGGCCTCACCCAGAGCCCAACCCAGAGCCACTCCCATGAGGGGAGTGGCTTGAGGATAAGTGACAGTGAGAGGGGTGGTAAATATGTGACTGCTATGAGTACCATGCGGGGGCAGGGGGGCTAGGTAGTTCTGAGATCACCTCTGTGATACATAGAGGGCAAGAAATGCAGAGAGAGTAATCTGCATAACACAACAGAGATGGTATCTAATAATATGGAGTCGGTGCTTCAGTTCTGATGTATAATCCTTTTACCCCTGGGAAGTCATAGCCTCTTTCTTGAGGCAGGGTCCTAACTGACAGTGTGGAGCAGCTCTCAATCCTGCCTGGCTCAAACATGTACTTGGGGAGTTACTTGGTAGGATAACACTGACCTATGCTTTGCTTCAGAGATTATAAATCAGCTCCTAAGCCAACCCAACTTACATTGCTTAAAGCCAATTGAAGAGACAAAGAATTAACCTAGCCAGCTCTGTACATATCAATACTTGGAGACAGGGTCAAGTTTATCCAAATGGACATAGTCATTTTTTGTTTCAAGGAGAGTCAAAGAGAGTCTTTTGGGTGGTTCCCCTTGTGTCTAGAATGCCTAGATAAATACTCAACTCAGAATAACAGAATTCTGATTGTAAGATTCCAGGATCACTATATGACCATTTCAGGGGATGTGACTCTTCAAATCTAATACCATGATTCTATCTTCCCTCTGAACACCTTGTGAAATTTCACATGCTCCAGTTTCCTCTAGTGCACAGTAGATACTGTCTGCACCAGGTGATTGGTGGGGAACCAAACATAAGCACACCTTTCTCTAGAGAAAATTTAACCCTCTTTAGTTTGCTGAAGTGCACCTGCAGCCAGTTTTGCTCTCATCTTTCCTTAAGATCATATAGGACTCCATTTTTTCTCCACTACTCAACATCTCTCTGCACAACATCTCTGTACACTTAAGAATGAAGGAGTTGGAAGGGCCACAGTAGGCTTGGTCTTGACCTAGGATGAGCTTAAGGGGAAGCAGGAATGCATAAAAAAAATTGTACCTACCCTAGACTGAACGCAAAACCACCACAAAGGAAACATTCAGATATGAAATGAATATAGGAATAACACCCAAGAGTTGTTATTTTTGAAGAAGTTTTAGGTTCAAAATAAATGCAAGTCCCCTTTTTGGCTTCAGGTGTGCCCCACTGATGGCCCCAGTGGAAGAGTAACATGCTCAAACGGCTGAAAGGAACTCAGAAAATACTGTAATCCCTTTGCCCCCGAACAAGATTCATCTAAAAACAGTTCAAATGGTCTTCACCTCTCTTTTAAATAAACTTTAAACTCTAAACTCTTAGAGATGGGAAAGACTCCTTCCTGAAATCCAATGTCTTTGACAGATGGCAATACAGACTTGGAGGAAGGAGGGGGAACAGTTCAAGAGCTACATCCCACATCTCTAATATTTAGAAAGTTAGTTGTCACGTCAAGCTGAAATCTGTTCCACTGTAACTTCCATCTGCTCTACCAGTTCTGCCATTTGGAGCCAGGCAGGACAAGTCCACTCACTTCCATTTGACATCCTTTCATTCCTGATCCCCAACTTCCTATCACCTTTTTCCACAATAAACCCCCTCCTCTGAACATTCTCCACTTGTGGGCTTGCCTTATCCCTTACCATGGTAGTAGGCCCCCTATGAAGTCATTGATTGGTAACTGTCTCGAAATATGCCTTATACAACTGACTCCAGTGTCCTAGATATGTTCAAGACCACACAAGGCATAGAAGCACTTAGTGGTGAAGAGGAGCTTCTATCCAGCTGCTCCTGATGTCACACACCCGTAACTCCAGCTCCCTGGGGGACTGAGGAGGAGAATCACATGTTAGAGTACAGCCTAGGAAACTTAGTGACTTAGCAAGGCCCTATCTCAAAATAAAAAAGACTGAGTACAGATCAGCATGAAAGCCCTGAATTCAATCCCAATAACATACACACACACACACACAGAGCTTCCGAAATCAGATATACTGATTATATTTTGTCCTTGCTCTGTGCCCTGGTACTAGGTAAACCATCGGAACCTACATCTCTCAATCCAGAACATGGACATGATACTATTTCACATGATGAATGTTATCACTATGTGTATCTTTTTTAAAGTTTTATTTTAGAGAAGATTAAACAAAACAGAATAAAGCTAATCAAAACAAGACAATGTAACTGACACAGGATTTCAAAACAAGGTAATAGGAAATCAGAAATGGTTAACATAATGCCTCTTGTTGTCTTCAAAATAGCCCTCTATAACTTCAGACATAGTAAAATAAAAGAAAACAGAAACAGAATAGAACCAATAAAAACAAAACAATGAATGTAATAAAGGACTTCAAAACAAGCTAATAGTACATCCAAAATGGCTACCATAATGTATCTTGTTATCTTTGAAATAGCTGCCCGTGCCATCAGATACAACAAAAATCAAACAAGATAAAATAGAATAAAACCCAACCAAACAAAACAATGAGAATGATATGGGATTTTTGAAATAAAATAATAGAGAATTAACAATGGCCACCACCTTCAGAAGGCGATCTCCCATATGTGTTACACTGCATATTGTTATTCTCTGATTGGATGATCATATTCCTAGCTTTAGGCCTGCAAAGTGAAATGCTAAAAACATTGCAAGCAATAAGTTGTATTTTACCTCATTAGCTATCATCATAGCCTGTGTTTCTCAAGATGAGCTGGTCACTTACTGAGGGTTGAGAGAGGGGGATTGTCTCTTCTTGTCTCTCTGCCCATGCCCCAGTCAGTCCATGAATGGCGCCCTCTCACAGGAGGTGTCTTAGCTTCTTGTTGACTTCTTGCTTTCCAGCCCCACAGTCCACAAATGGCACTGACTCACAGGAAAGGGCTGCTTTCTGGCTCTTCCCAAGTTAGCCCAGATCATTATGTATATCTAAAATGTACCAATAAAATTAATTGTTAAAAATTCTTACAAAGGCTGTTTAGAAAATAAATATTTTCAGGGTTTGTGATCATGTATACAAAAAAGCATTAGGCACAGTACTTGTACCTCATCAGTACAAAATAAGTGATGGCAACAATGAATGTTGATTTTGTTATATTATTAGAAACATGACACTCTATGAATAGTCCAAAATTTTTAATAATCTGTACTATTAAGTCATAATAAATCAGCCAAAACATATTTTTCCACAAATCGCTGTCAAACTAACATCCCACTTACCTTGTATTTGTGAAGTTTGTAATTTAAACTCGAATTCAAAATTTGTCTATATGCCTATTTATCTTCTGGCCCACTGCTTCCAAATACAAACATCATCTTTTATAGGTAAAAATGAACAGGCCATCCGTTGGCTATGAAGTATAGGACTCAGTCGCACAAGGTCTAGAAGCTGCTCTAATATAAGCAAAATCCTATGTAGTTGCAGGTCACATTCCCTCATATTTCTTTCCCCATGGGGGACTCTGAGATTAATTTTTTACCACATGGAATTTAATCTATGTATTTATTTGGCAAGTTAAATGCATGATTTTTGAAAGTCCTCTCTGTAACAAATGTCTTCTCTGTGCAGTGGATGAGACAGACAAGACCTCTGCTCTCATTGAGTGTGCGTTCCAGGTGGGATAGTCATTAAGTGTGCATGCCAAATAACTGCAGACTGTAATGAGTGCTATGAGAAAATAAGGCAGATAGCAAGGCAGAAAGCGATGTAGGTAGGGAGAGGACCATGAGACTGGGCGGCTGCAGAAGATATGCACCACTTAAAGTGAGCTGGTAGACCAAACAGATGTACGAGTCAGCACTTTCCTGGTCTCTTTGGCTGTTCCTATTTATGGACATGATTTGTACCAATATGTGTGTCATACAAGGTAGTAAATTGTTCTGTATTCCAAACTTCTAAAAGCCTGGCTCAGGTTTCCACACACAGCAAGTCCCTTGGACTCCTGAGACAGAGCCTCCTTTGCAATTGCCAGGAATGACAGCAGTTTAATGTAGTAATCTGGAAATCACATGCATTTAGGAAATTATGGGAGCAGTTAAACTGGGAAAACATATTCTTACTAAATTAGTTCACTTGGGAAACAAAATCTTATGAGATCATGAGAAGCTGGGCACAGAAGTTTTACTGGGAGGGAAAATTTGAGAGTTTCTTCACTTTAATGAAGATCAGAGAGGCCTCAAACTCATTCCCTGCCTCTCTAGCTCATTGTCAAAGCACCACTCTCATTGGATGATTGATTGGCTGTCTCATGGAAAGCATTTCCTTCCTTTCTTATCAAAAACTTAGAAGTGCATGAGAAAATGACTTGTTAGTTAAGCTGCTCTCTACTAGAATTCCAGGAAACCTGCCCTTTATCACACTTTGTCCTACTTTTTCCACAAGGTGTCCTTCTGCTGAGTACAGGACTTCTTTCGCAAAGCTCCATTGAGGGAAATAAAGAGAGAGAAACGGGAAAGTCTGGGTGCTAAACAATAAATCTACGTCGGTCAGATGCTGGGGAGAATCTCCACTAACTCTTTGGGCTCTTGAGCTGAAGTGGGGATCATTTGAGTATGGAAGCCTGGTGAAGAAACCAAAGTCACAGGCTTGAGAAGTTGATCTGCTTTTCCCATGGAGAATGGCTAGCTCATCAGATAGCAGCCCACTTACCCGTGGTTGCTTCTTTCCTGAATGACAGGCTGCTTTGCATCCTTCCTCCACCCTATGCCCAAATCTTATCACTGATACTCTTGGTACACATTTTCAAATAGCCTTCTCCACAATAAACCCATCATAAATTGAAAATATCATAAGTGAAAAAATTTATTTCATACACCTAATCAAATATAATAGCTTATCCTACCTTTAACATCCTCAAAACACATTAGCCTACATTTGGGCAAAATCAACTAACACAAAGTCTATTGCATAGTAAGTATTGAATATTTCATATAATTTATTGACTATTACACTAAATGTAAAAAGGCAGAACATTTGTTTGAGTATATTTTTATACCATTAGAAAGTTGAATAATCGAGCTGGGGATTTAGCTCAGTGGCATAAGTGCCTGCTTTGCAAGCGTGTGGGTGCGGTCGTGAGTTCAATCCTCGGTACAGAAAAAAAAAAAGAAAGAAAGAAAGTTGAGTAATCATAAGTCAAACCATAATAAGTTGGGAGCCATCTGTATATTTATGTAAGTTGATAGACATTTTCTGGAATGATTTATACAAAGTGATTACAATAGTTATCTCAGTGGAAGGAGTATGAGCTCAGGATTTGGTGATCAACTAGGATTTTCTAAAGCTTCCATATGGTTTTAGTATTCAGAAAAAGGATATTTTCAGAAATTACATATGCAATTGAAATTAATTGTGCAAAAAATAATCACTTTCTGTTATTCATATCTAGATGCCTCCCAACAGAAGACTCATGTGCTCCCAGACGGGGCTTTAGGGAGGTGATTGGGTCACGGGGACATGATAATCATCAGTGGATTAGTTCACTGATGAGTGTATAGCAAAATGTGATCTTAGAAAGGGGGGCCCGGTCAAAGAAGGAATGTCACTGGGGGCATGGCCTGGAAGGGTATATCCCCTCCGCTGATGCTCCCTTTACTCTATCTCTGCTGCCTGTGTGCCATGCCACCTTCCTTAGAGCCAGCTGACTATAGACTGAAACCGCTACAAACTGTGAACTAAAATAAACCTCTTCTCTAAGTTGTGTAAAGGAGAGAGGGAGAGAGGAACAGAGAGAGAGAGAGAGAGAGAGGGAGGGAGAGACAGAGAGAGAGAGGAAAAAAAATACTAACCATCTACAGAGCATTAAATAGGAAAAGATACAAAAAATACACAGCATGAGGAAGTTCTACAAACAATCAAGTGATTATTATATGAAAACTGTTCAAAAACAACTTATCTTCAGAGTAAAGTCCCAAGACATATCATTTAATCTAACAATTAATTGTAGTAAATAATTTAGGATAAAAGATCAGAGTTCAAAAGGAATAGTAGTAAGTGCCAAATGTATTTAAATATAGAATTGAATCTAAATTGAAGGAAATGTGGATTTGAAACCAAATGAAAACATTTTTAGTTGAAACAATATATATAATATAAAATAATTAATTGTTAATTTTCTGTTTCTGAAATTTTCTAGGTAGCCACAAAAATCAGGAAGTGAATCAGGAGCTAAAAATGTGGCATGAAGAAAACTACTAATTTCTTTATCTGTAGAGAAGGCAATTAAATTTCACCTCTACTTGGGCAAGGTACATTGATTTTATATATTTCTGAGTCCTGTAGTAAAGATTAAATGAACGAATGTACATATCTTTTTTTAGCACACTAGCATGGTATATAAGAAGAGCTCAATAAGCTTTATTGTGAGGTTGTTACTTCTAAAAATATAGGCTCCAGTATACATTAAGCCACTTAACTTTTACTAGAATTAAAAATAGGTTTCATATTTAGCAATTCTCAGGAGAAAACAAATCCAAATAAAATATAATCTATACATAAAGGACAGACAAAGATAAATATATGTTAAAAACATGAAATAAAGGAAAAGAGATTAAAAATTAACATAAAATGAACATATTGAGTTAGGTGTTCTTGCCATAAGGAGCTAAAATCCTGAATTAAACTGACTTAAACAACAATTAAAGAATGCCTAATTTTATGCAACATGAACACAAGATCTACAACAGCCATTGCGAGAATGAATCAGAAGATCAATCATACATATGTTCAAGAGCCCAGATGTTTCTCAACTCTTTGCTCTGCCATCTTTGTGAGGACTTCATCTACCAGCATCCAGCAAGATTACCAGCTATCACATCTCCAGGAGCAGCATCTGGTTGTGATTGAGCAAAAGACTCAGCAAAAGAGAAACTACTCTTTCCTCTGACTCTTTGGAGCAAAGAAATTATCTCCAGAAATCCCCCAAATTGTTTCCACCCTCACAATTGAGTTCCTTGCCCATTCTGAACCAATCGCTGGTGGGACACTTAAGCCAATCAGTCCACCCTGGGAACTGGAATGAGGATAGGTTCCCTTGAGGCACCAGAAGTGAACTCCTGTGAATGCTGGGCTTGTTTCAGACAAAACAAATGGGAAAAGATGCTGGGCAGGGAACAGTAATGTGTACTACAAGTACCAGTTTTGAAAATCACTATTAGTGTAATTATCTCCCTTATCAATAACAAAGTCTTTTTATGTTTGGTTGAAATACAAAATACACAAGCTATAATTCAAACAAAAAGGTCAGTAATAAAGGTTAAATGCTTATCCAAGATATATGCACACAAAAAAGAAACTAGGACAGAAATTGCAAACAATGCATTAAGTAGGCCAAGAAGGGCACTTTAGATTGATTAGAAGTGTAATCCACAATTAAGATACAATAAATGCACGTTCTCATCTAACATTGTATTATAATAAACTCTACAAATAAAAGAAAACTGAGAACCACACAGTAGTCACAAAAAACAGGGGCACATTTCGACCAGAATCTGGCTGATTATATTAACAGAAAAGAGTAAAATACTCTCAAGAGTATAATTAATAATGCTTATTTAAAACCTTTCTAATTTACATGCCTTCTAATCTGGTTAGTCTTGCCTAAAATAAAATTCATTTGATGACTCTAGTCGTGATCATTAGTAAGCACCCACCTTCACAGGCAAGCAATGATATCCTCACAGTGCCTCCCTGATGTTCCTTATGGCCAGTAAGTCTCCTCACACACGAGGCTGCTTTAACAATGCTAAGGAGGCCCATGCCCTCCTGTTCATCCCCTCTTGGCCACCGTTTTTCCTGCAAATGGTTCTGGTAAGGCTGGATACAGCTGCTCAGCCACCGTGGCTGGGACTCACATCCTTCTCCCTCTCTGCATGAGTTTAAAAGAGCCCTCCTCCTGTGTCCCAAACACAGAGCAGATGACAGTCTTTAGAAAGAGAGTTCATAAAGTTGGGAGGAGACTATAAATTATCCTTCCAACAGATGCATCCACTTTCAGAGCTGGGACCCAGGCCAACGCCAGTGTTCCTCCATCCCTCCCCCTTCCCTTCACCACTCTTTCCCTGAGACTCACTTCCTGCCCAGTTGTCCTCTAGCATTGCTCCCCAGTCTTGACCCCTCCCCAGCCTTGACCCCTGTTTCAGGCACTGACCGACTGTAAGAAGCTCTATCAGCTTCACATAGAATCACTTCCTTCTCCAGGGGCTGCATGTGCTTGGCTTGCTGGTCCCATCAGTGATAATGCACAGCTTTTGCCTTGTATCTATTGTGTTTCTGAAACTCTTTAGGCTAAATTGCATTCATACTGAGCATCCCTTCACAGACATTTACTTCACTGTATGACCTACCAACAAAGAATACTGTATCTTTTCAAATACACTTTATGTTAAGTACGCTTAATGTTAAAACCACAATACAACTCTAAATATATCATCAATACAAGAACTTCTGTAAATGAAGACAGAAGAGCAGAAACAACACAGTATAATCCCATGGAAAATTATAAGACATTCCTAAATCATGCCTACACTAAATCTTTTTAAGTGACTGTATTAAAAGTATAACAAAATGGAAAACAATGTATGATACTTCCGTTTTATCACCAAAATGTTCTCAGTGTTTAATCTAAAACTTTAATTCCCTACTTTTAAAACTCTTGAACAGGGAAATAAATGAACAAAACACCTAAATTAGTGACCAGAAAAAAAAAATAAACACACAGAAAGGAGTTTTTAAAATTCAATTAAAAATATGAATTTGAAATGAGAAAATACACAAATTTTAGAATAATATCTTTGAAAACAAGAGGCAAATGGCTAAATACCTAACAAATACATTCAAGGAAATAAAAAGTCACAAGAATAAAAAAAATCAGGAAAATAGAAATCAGGAAAACAAATATGTGCAAAAGCTCTTCTAAAAAATAAACAACAATGAAATGACAAACTTTCTAGGAAAAGTAAATGAATCAAAACTTAATCATAAAGTGAAAGATTACCCAAATTAATCAAAAACAGAAAAATCTCAAAATGTAAATATTTATTATCTTATGAATGACGCATATAAATAGGTGAGTTATTTAAAACCCTTAAAGACTAGACAGTGTATACTATATAAAATATACCACAGTTTGTTTTTTTTTTTTTTTTTTTTTTTTTTTTTTGGTACTGGGGATCGAACTCACGACTGCGTGCTTGCAAGGCAGGCGCTTATGCCACTGAGCTAAATCCCCAGCCCCCACAGTTCGTTTTTAATGAAATATTTCTAGATTGTTTCCCACAACCTTAATACTCAAAATTGATGAAGAAACACAGTTTAATAAACATACATTCACACACACACACACACACACAACTCTAAATCCCACTATGATAATATAAATACAAACATCCTAATAAAGTATCAACATATGGTTTGGCCTCAATAGTCTATGAATATTCTACCAATTTTGAAGAAAAATATGTAGATTAAAAATATTTTAGTAAAAGCTTCAAGTTTATCCTTTTATAACTGAGTAATACTCCATTGTATAAAAATACCACATCATTTTTATCCATTCCTCAGCTGATAGGCATTTGGGTTGTTTCCAAGATTTAGCTATTACATATTGTGCTGCTACAAACATGGATCAACATATTTTATAACACAGTGGCATGATGTTTTCAATTCTTTTGGGAAAATACCCAGAAAGGGGATATCTGGGTCAAATGGAACCTACAGTCCTTGTTTTTTGAGGAATCTCTACACTAATTTCCACAGTGGTTATACCAGTCTACACTCCTACCAACAGTGGAAAAGGGGTCCTTGGTCCCCACAACCCCACCAGTATTTGTTATTTGTTGATTTCCTGATGATAGCCATTCTTTCTGAAGTGAGATGAAATCTCAATGTAGTTTTAATTTGCATTTCTCAAATGACCAGTGATGTTGAACTTTTCTTCATGTATCTATTTGCCACTTGTATTTCTTCAGTAGATAACTATACTAATAATCTCTGTAAATTCATCAAAAAGAACAGTTTGTGTTTCCATTGCTTTATTGTTTGATCATATTTTCATGCCCAAATCTTGTAATCTGAGCAACTACTTTTAAGATAACAATATGCAATATACTAACTAGTGTTAATTGCTTACTATTTCTTTTAAAATGTGTATCTTTTTATCCTTTTTTGTTTTGTTTTTAAAAGAAAAAAATTCATCTTCAAAAAACATAAAACAAAAAAATTAGTAAAAATAATATACTTGTTTAAAGTTGTATTAGTATATACACATATATGTTTGTTCTATGTATAAATAAATTTAAAGGGGATTTTTTTCCTTTACGAGAACTATCCCTAAACCTGGACATTTGGTTAAACGATGAAACCCTGGAGGAATCTGCGCAAAGTGAATAGCAATACAAATCACATAGGGTATCGCTGCCTTTATATAATACTTTGAAATTTCTAACCAATGCAATGAAGCAAGAATAATAGATTATAGAGATTTGACTAAAAGAGGAAAAAGGAAAGACTAAATCAATAAAAATATTAGTAAGAAACACACACATGGCCGGGGATTTAGCTCAGTGGCTTAAGCGCCTGCCTGGCAAGCACGAGGTCGTGAGTTTGATCCCCAGTACAAAAAAAAAAAAAAAAAAGAAACACACACTCCACAATGCCTTTCATGAACAATACCAGTAAATATATGTATGAAATATCGAGCAACACATGAAACTTGATTAAGAAAATTGCTGATCTATACTAAAGGACTGTTTAAAAAGTCTTGCTAAACTGAAAAACAAACAATACTCCAGAATAGGATGAATTTTTTCAAAAGGACTTAATTATGTTGAGATATATTGTTTTCCAAAATAATTCATAAGTTTCAGTTAATTTTAATCAAAATGACAAAATTCCCAAGAAAAGGAATATACAAGTCCATCTAAATGAATAAACAAAGAATTATCTCCCTATAAAACAGCATAATGAAAGAAACTGAATGCTACCAAATAATATTTAGCACTTGATAAAAATCAGCAATTAAACCAATGAGATGGTAGAGAAACAAATGTCACATGGATCATGACATAGGGAAGTGGTTCCAGAAATAGCCTCAAATGCAAGATATTGTTTAGTATTTGACCAAGATCATATTTCAAATCAAGATAAAAAGAAAATATTTAATAAATGACTTTTAGACAACTGGTTACATATTTGGAAAGAAAAATGTTCGACAACATCCCCCAAAATATTGACCCACTAATTGTAAAATTAAAGACAAGAAGAAAGGGAGAAAAACAGGAAAAGAGAGACTGAGAGAGGAAGAATAAAACAGGTAAAAATATGTGTTATATTAAAATCTGATCTAAAACTACAAAAAAGAAATTATTAAAGGTTAGGTAAATATTTATATTCAAGAGTCAGACATTTATGCTTGTATGGGAAAAATATCACTAAACTTTAAACAAAAGAAAATATCTGCAGAAAAAATTTGTAGCCTCTATGAGAACATAAGAAAAAACATTTATAAATCATTAAGAAATGAGTGAAATTATGAGCAGCTGATTACAAAAAAAATTAAGCAATATAACAATATATTTAATATTTCATGAAAATGAAAACAATAGTGTGATTTCCTTTTTGTCCCTTTATCAAATATTATTTTCCTCTTTAAAAAATTATACCTATTTCCATGCTAAGTGACATTGGGATGTGCTGCTAAATATTATAAACATGAGCTTAAACTAGTTCAGCCTTCCTGAAGTGTATACAAATCCCTTAACATTTTTAAAATCAACTTTTAACAAGATTTTAAGGAAATAATTTGAAATATGCCTCAAATATGTACATTAATGTGACTACAAATACTGTATGTTTAAGAATTAATAAAGAACAACTTTCATACCTTTGAAACAGTGTTTTGGTCAATGTTTCTAAATGTTCAGCAAAGGTGTTTAAAATATATTCTATTCAAAAAAAAGGCCTGATGTGTAATCTTTTTTTTTTTATTTAAAAGAGAATAAAACAAAAGGGGGCAGTACAGAGCAGATCAGAACAGGACAACATAGGCAACACAGTACTTTACATTAAGTCAACTGGACATCAACAGTATCTAACGCCATATCTCTTACTCTGCTATAGTTGAGCATAGTTTCAATTACAATAATATCAAACATAACACAATAGTATAAAG
>PVJX010019366.1:0-35023 GCA_004027295.1 Dolichotis patagonum | reverse complement strand
ACAACATATAGGGAAAATATAGGTGGGAAATGTAACCTACAACTTCATAAAGTTAAACTGTCTTACAACCTTTAAATTTCTATTAATTAATGAATCCCTTAATGATGAACTTCAAAAGATAAGTAAATGTGCCATATTTTTTTTTCTTTCTTTCCAGATCTGCATAACCAGAACATTGGGGTCTGCCATTTGGGAAGTATTTGGGATATGCTGATTGAACAAATCATTACACCATTTATTCATTAGTTCACATGTCACAGAAACAGGCATAACCCAAATAAATGAGACCAATTAGTATAAAAAAGTAAACTGTGCTCTTTTACATATAATCCTAATATTGCTAAATATAATAATACCTACAATTCAAATATGAGTGATGTTTACTTATCATTAAAGTTAAAAGGATGAATGAGAATGATTGCTCTTAATAACAAATTAAAAACCTTTTAAAAGAATCTTCCTTACAGTTTGTCCACAGCAGTTCTCACTCAAAAGACCAATAGGAAAATTTATTTACCCTTCCCAAAGGTGAAAATAAAATGGCTTTTTGGGATAGAAATGTTTTTAGCATATAAGAAAGGAGATAGGATTTGTTACAATTTTAAGGAAAAACAAATTGGTTCTCAACTCTCATGCAAATTAAAGAAATTTAATTATATAATAAAGCTAAAAGATCAGGTCAACATTTTTCTTCTTGTTTTGAACTGGTGCTGGGGACGGAACCTGGGGCCTTGTACACACCAGGCTAGGCCTCTTCTCCTAAGCTACACCTGAGCCCCAGGTCGAAGATTTCAAACATGCTATTGCGACATCTTAGGAAATATCTCATTCTAAAAGGTATTTATTTAGATTCTTAAAATACTCAAAACAGTTAATTTATTTAAAAAGCAATAGAAGTGTACAGAGCAGCATCACTACAATTAACCAGAAGGAGCAGACCAACTTGAAATACTATTGCCTTTGCAAACAGAAACACCAAAATGACAACGGATTTGGGGGCACATTTGTTTAAGTCGATGGGCACTGATCGGGATCATTCCCAGAATATCAGGCCCTGATCTCTGATGGTCTAGGGTTTATATGGGATAAGAAAAAAAGAAGTACAAAGGCAGAATGGCTTGTCAACTGTGGGGACTGGTTTATCCAATGTGCATCACAGTGACCAGTCGTTTCTAAGAGACAAAAGCAACTGGAACTGGAACATTAGCTGGGTAACTAATAATCTGAAGTACACAGGTGGGGAGGGTGGTGGATTTTCTGTTACACTGTGATGAACACATTGTACAAACAGCAAGGTCTTCTCAGTCACACATAAAGTTTATTATTTTTGTTCTTCATTTCAACATTAAATCAACGAAACTCAACTAAACATCTTTGGTTAATCCCTGCATTGAACTAAAGCTTCAACTTTGTAAGCAACTGCTGAAACAATGGCATAGCACATAGTGGTGTCGGAAAGGCTGAAACAGAAACACTACTGCATGCACATAAAAAAAAAAAGTAAATAATGCCATTTAAATGGGTCATAAATTTTCCTTTGGCTATTATATTAGAATCAGGTCTAGTGAAGTACAATTTTAAAAAACAGTTTACTTTGACTAAGATAAAAGAAAAAAAGGCAGGAGGATTGTAAGTTTGAGTCCAGCTCAGGCAACTGAGTAATTTAACGAGACCTTGTCTCAAAAAACCAAAACCCAAAAGAGGACTGACAATGGAGCTTAGCATGAAGGCCCGAGGTTTAGTTCCCAGTAACAGGACATCCAGATACACACACACACACACACACACACACACACACACACACACACACACAGAGTCTTACCTGAAGTTTTCTTGCAAATAATACTGAAAGGTTGAAGCTGATAATCAATGATCCAAGAATCATGGAATTGAAAAACTGAAGAATGCAGACCAGGAGCAAGCCTGTAATCTGTATACCATACAGCCATGTTGCCTGCAGCAGCCAAAGATTAGACAGTTAGGCAGGTTTTATCAGGAAACCATCCCATGGTGACATCCCAGGTTGGAAAGAACGCAGAAAACACACCTAGGTTTAAGGAACATAGTCTAAAACAGGAAACTTAATCATATTCATTGCATTCATTGCCTTCAGCCAACAATGAAAATCACATTCTATTATTTCCTAATTTTCTAGACCATATACTTCAGGATTGTATTTTGTCTGATTTTTGCCTGTCTCTGTGTGTCCCTAATTCCAGGATAGACTGAAAATTCCTCCTGCAGCAAGGTTTTCTACTCTTACTTCTTTGGTTCACAGCAGGTACTAAGTGGCTAAGAACTTGGGGCTTGGGGCTATGGCACTTGTAAATAGTCCTAATTCTGGTGATTTTACTGTGCCAGAAATGGTCGGTGTCTGACAGTAAGACTAAAGTTGTGTCAAAATGCCAGTACACACAGTGAAGTATGCACACCCATGTTTTTAGCAGCACAATTCATAATAGCTAAATCTTAGACGCACCCTATATGTCCATCAACAGACAAATGGATAAAGAAAATGTGTCATTTATACACAGTGGTATACTAATCTGCCATAAGGAAGGATAAATTTGAGTCAATGGTATGTAAATGAATGCACTTTGAAACTATAATATTAAGTGAAGTAAATCAGACATGCAAGCTTAAAGATTGCATGGCTTCTCTTATATGAGAAACTCAATATATAAAGTGCAAAATGAAAGAGGGACAACAGGAGAAGAAGACAAGTTAATGTAGTCCAAGGTGGACAAAGTATCTGTAAGTGTATGTTTATTTAACATAACTATCTTATGTGTTTTACATGTTTTTTGGCCTGGTAGTCTGGCTTTGAATCTGCATGTATGATAATTAATTTTATAAGCACTTAGAAATACATTAATCTGATGTGAGTAAAAAAAAAAGGAGGGAGGAGAAGGGGAAATAAAAGAATTGAGGTATGTTATATACAGGTACCAGTCACCCACAAACATACTAATAAGCCCAATACATATAACTACTCATTAAGGATCATTGTTGGAGTAATAAAACACTATTGACAACAACATAAGCAAAATGTATCCAATTTGAGCATAAAAACATGCCACAAAGGGGAAAAAAAGGCAACCCCAAATACAGATGATAACTTTCAGTTAGTTTTCCTCTTCTCTCAAGACAATTCTAAACTCCTACTGGCACATGAAAAAATGCCAATTTTACTCAGCAGCCAACCTGACTTCTCTAATTAAGTATACTGCTATTAATGGCAATTTGGAGCAAAGGATGTTGATAATTTTTAGAATTATAAAGATACTGTAATGTACTTTATTGTAAGAGATTTATGAAATTCAGAAAAACAAAAAAACAATAACTAGAAAGAGGGTTTCAAGAGTCAAAACTCAACACCATTATCTATAAAAATATTTATTTCATAGCAAGCCTATAATAGTTCACAAATATAGCATTTTATATGCTTCATATTATATACTGTAAGTTTCTTACATCAACACTATTCTGTAAAAATTTACATTTTAAATGACTATAATATTCTACCATATACCACAACTTGTCTACCACTGAATCACTAGTGTTGCTACTTTGTACTATGAATTAAGTTTATATTCATGAAAAAGGATTTACAGAACTGCTTCAGAAAGTGGTAAGCATGATGCCATAAGTGTGTTTGGATTAAGTGGGAGTATTCTGAGGGGTAGTAATGATAATGTGTTTTTTACTGCAATTTTAAAAAATTTAATATTTGCAAAAACAAATTATTATGAACAACCCTTTAAAATAATCCTCCAATCATCATATTTAACTAGTTTCATTTACTGATGTTTCCTCAGTGCCTAAAAGAATGCCCACTTAGCACAGGGTCACTCACTTAATATTAAAGAATGAATTTCTTTTTTATTTTGAAGAGAATAAAACCAAATGAAATAAAACAGAATAGAGTCAATCAAAAAAGCCCCAATGAATATGGTACATGAATTCAAAGCAAGATAAAAGGAAATCAATAATGGCTACCATAATGCCTCTCATTATCTTCAAAATACCTGTCCATGCCATCAGGCATAATAAAATAAAACAGTACAGAATAAAACCAATAAAAACAAAACAATGGAAGCAGTGCAGGACTTCAAAATAAGACCCTAGTAAAACAACAGTGGCTACCATAATGCCTCTTGTTATCTTCAAAGTAGTTCCTATACCATCAGATATAATACAATCAAGCAAAACAAGATAGAATAAAATCAATTTTAAAAAAGCAATGAAAGCAATACAGGGCTTCAAAACAAGATAACAGGTAATCAATAACAGTTACCATAATATATTTTGTTATCTTTGAAATAGCTGTCCATGCCACAAAATAAAATTAGATAAACTTAAGCAGAATAAAGCAAAACTAAACAATGAAAACAATGGAGGTTTCAAATCATGATAATAGATTAACAATGGCCACTACCTTCCCTTTTTAGACACTTTCTCCCCTTTCACTTTCACAATGTGTTGTGCATTTTGGATCCCACTAACTCCTTTTGTTTGCTTGTTTATTTATTTTGGTACTGGGAATTGAACTCATGACTGTGCTTGCAAGGCAGGCACTTATGCCACTGAGCTAAATCCCCAACCCCATCCTTTTGTTTTTTATACTAGGGAGACATGTTACTCTGGACTATTTCATTCATGAGCATGATCTCAAGTTGTACCCATTTATCTACAAGAGCTTTGAGGCTATCTTTCTTTATAGCTGAGTGGCTTTCCAGTATATAAAAATGCCATGTCTTTCTTGTCCACTCTGCAGCTGATGGGCAAGCTAACCCCACTTCTTCCTGGTTCCCTGTCACATACAGCATTGTTCTTTCTCCTTTGACTTTCAGTCTATGAACCACCTTTTGAGTTAAATGTTTTTTGTATAAAGCATGTTGATGGGTCCTGTCGCCTGATCCACTCTACCTGTGCTTCTTTTTATTGGTGAATTGAGGCTATCTACATTGATGGTTATGGCCCACATGTACTGCCTCGTCTCTGTCATGCTTTTTTCCTGTTGGGTTCCAACTTCTCCTTCATTCAATTGTCTGCCACTACTTGGTGATTTCCAGTTGTTTCTGGAACTGTGGTCTTTTTTATCTCTCTAGAAAGTCCTTCAGTATTCTTTGTAGGGCTGGTTTGGTGGTTGTGAATTCCTTCAGCTGTTCTTTGTCATGGAAGTATTTTGTTTCTCCATTAATTGTGAAAATTAGTTTTGCACTGGGTTGGAAGTTGTTTTCTTTCAGGACTTGAAATACTTCACTCCAAGGTCTTATTGACTTGATGGTTTGTGTTGAGAAGTCTGCCACGATTCTGATAGGTCCTCCTTGATAGGTAATCTGTGTCTTTTTTTCTAACAGCTTTTAATACTCTGTTCTTCTGTTGAAATTCTGGGATTTGACCATTACATGTCTGGATATATTTTGGCTATGGCTATCTGGAGTGCTATATGCCTCGCCTATTTGAATGACTTCTTTTTCCCACGCTTGGGAAGTTTTCTGATATTACTTCTGTAAATAGACTTTGTGTTGTTTTTTCACTCACACCTATTATTCTTAAGTTAGGTTTCTTTGGGTTGTCTTGCAGCTATTGAATTGTTACTTCCTGGCTCCTTGTTATTTTTAAGACATCTTTCCTTTTGCAATTGCAAGCTGTGAATCTGTCTTCAAGGTCTGAAAGTCTATCTTTAGTTTCTTTCAAGTGGTTTTGCCAGCATGCAGTGGAGTTTTTAATTTCCTGGATATCTCTTTGAACCCGTTGCATGTATTCTAAATCTTTTTTATACTGTTTATTCAAGGTTTCTTAATTTTCCTATGCTCTATTTTTTTAATCTGTCTTTTTAAAGATGCTTAACAATTCTTTTATTGTTTCTTCTTTCACCTGAGATAGTATTGCTGTTCTAATTTCTTTTATAGGCTCACGAAGTTGTTTTTTACTTCAGTTGCCATCACTTTAGGAATTTCAGGTGTGCGACCCTGGTCTCTTCCATGTTTACATCTCCTGGATTTGCTCTGCTTGGGTTGGAGGCCACAGACTGCTTTTGCTTCTTTGTACTGACATATTCCTGGGTTCCTCTGGACAAGTGTGTAGTGGGGTCCCAGGCACTTTCCACACTGACTACAATTTCTCTGAAGCAAGACTGTTTGGTTCTTCTAGCCAGTGCTGGCTGTGGGTATCTGATGGTGGCTACTGGGTGCACTGGTGCAGGGCTGTCAGCTGCTTTGCCCAGCCTGTACTGACTCCCCGATGGCTGGTGGAGTGTGCACTGGGGCTTGATCCAAGCAACTTCCACTAATCTGCACCCAGCTAGAAGCTGCCGCAGGAATCTGGCAGTAGTTCTGGTTCCAGGCTTATCCGGCCAGGCTTCAAAATGGCTCCTGGCCAACTGCTCTTTCCAACGGGAGGACTGAGTCTTCTGCACTCACCACCTCCAAGTTCAGTCCTCTGTATCTGCCACTCCCCTCTTCTCTTTGCGGAGCCTCTGGGGTCGCCAGCTACCACCCTCACAGTGACCGTGTGTTCCCAGGCTCCAGCAGCTCCTCCAGCACCACTGACCCCAGGTGAAGGCGCAGCAAGCTACCACCCTCTTCTTTGTTTAAATTTTTCTTTTTACTTTCTGTGGGCTTCAGTTCTCATCTTTGATTCCTCTTGAGTCCTGGGGATCTACTTCCTTCTTTCTTGTCTTCCCTACAATGCTATCTTCCAGTGCCTGGACTGTGTGTCTCAGAAAGGCTATTTACTGTTCCACTATCTCCTTTTCCTGGTATAAACACATTTCTTTAGGCTACTACTATAGTTAGAGGAATGAAAGTTCTTCCATGTAACATGTATAATTCATGATTTTTGGTGCATTCACAGAATTGTGCAACTATCACCATACTCTAATTTTAAGATAGTATCATTATTTCAAAAGAAGTCCTATACCCACTAGCCATCACTCCCTATTATCCTGTACTCTTCAACCCTGGAAACCACTGATGTACTCTCTATAGGTTTGCATATTCTGGACATTTCACATAAATGGAATGAGCAGGTAGTCTCTTGTGATCAGCTTCTTTTACTTAGTACAGTGTTTTCAAGTTTCATCTATTTTGTACCACGTATCAGTACTTCATTCTGTTGTAATGTTGAATACTAGTAACTTACGGGATATAATACATTTTATTCATCCATTCACTGGTTGATGGGCATTGACGTTGTTTCTACTTTTTGGCTATTAATGATGCTGCTGTGAATGTTCATATACAAATTTCTGAATGTATACATTTTTTCATTTCCTTGGGTGTGTAAGTGCTAGATCATATAGCAATTTTATGGTTAAGTTCTGAGGAAATGTTTTTCAAAGTGACTGCACCATTTTATAATCTCACCTGCAATGTCTAACAGTTTCGATTTCTCCGTGCCTTTGCTAACATGTGTAATATGGTTTTTTTTTTGTTGTTTGTTTGTTTTTGTTTTTAATTTCAACCATCTGAGTATAAAGTGGTGTCTTGTGGTTTCCATTTGTATTTCACTGTTTGGCAATAAAGTCAAGCATCTTTTCACACAACTGCTAGACATTTATATATCTTATTTGGAAAACTCTATTCAAATTCTTTGTCCATATTTTACTGTTGAAAAGCAGAAAGACTTCTTCTATAGATTTTTCAGATAAATGATTTGCAAATTGTTATATGATTCTCCCATTTTAGGACTGGTACACTTCAAATCACAAAAGTTTTTTGTTCAACTTCTTTTGGATGTGGATATCCCAGCACCGTCTGTCAAAATGACTAGCACCTTTATTGAAAATCAGTTGAGGATTTGTAGTGAGGCTTTATTTGTGATCTCTCAATTCTGTCCCCCCCATTCCCGACTCCAGATAACAACTTTCATTGAGACCCCACCAGCTGCTGAGGACATTCCTGCTGTTAAGTGCCTTCTTCCTTGATAATGAGGTCTTTCTTGAGTGGTTCCATTAACACATTTTTCTCTTCAATGTTCTGGAAGCAGCCGTGGCTGAACCTGGAGGTAGTGTCAGTGAACTTGTGGTCAGTCTTCCCTTAGAGACTGTTATTTGGTCTGCACCAGCAAGGACTTGCAGAAGGTGAGCACCTGCTTCTTGGTTCCCAACACTCAGCCTTTGAGTATGACCAAGTATTGGTCACCTTAATATAGTGGACAAAGCTATCCAGAGGGTTGATGGATGCTCTTGTCAGAGACTTTGTGGTCAATTAATGGTTTGTGTTAAGGTAATTCTCAATTAGCTTGCTACCCTTGATGAGGTAGCCCTGGCCAATCTTGTAGATCTTCGTGTTGATCTCCGTGCAGTGATAGTAATCTTTCTGCTCAGCATGTGCCATGCAGAAGGCCACAAAGGCAGGATATCACACTCCAATACAGGAAATCTTGCACAGACCTTGGTGGGTCTTGCGGGGCAACTTCTTAAGTGTGCTAGCAACTGATGACTCCTTTGCAGCCTTTGCCCTTGGTCACCCTGATGACACTGATCATCTTGTCGTACCTGAACACCTGGCTCACCGAGAACTGCTACCCTAGCCTCTCCTGGGTCCATTCCAGCATCTTGGCCACAGTGCTCCCATTCACCTGGATCTCCATGAGTGGACCTTCTGCCATGGTGGTGTGGGCAATTCAGATGACCTAGCAGTACTTCTTGTTGCTTAAGTCCCTATCCAGCTGCTTCTTGCCCATGTTTTCCTGCCATTTCTTGTAGTACTTGGTGAAGGCCTTCTTCTTAGATTTCTATCGGTTCTTTTAGAAGTGACTTTTACACTCATCGTTAACATGTTCTGCAAACAATCTTGAATGTCTGCAGGCCTCAAGGGGCTTCCATGTAGCCCACAATGCCTACAACTACTATAAGTGGTGTCTACACAATGGTCACATCCTCCACAATTCCTTCTTGTTCACCCTGGATCCTGACCTCCCCACTTCATGCACAATGTGGGTCATGCCAGCCTTATAAGCCCAGAAAGGCTGTGAAGTGGATGGGTTTGGAAGGGACATCCTTGGGGAAGCTCTTTGCCTTCCTTTGATGTCTGCTTCCAAGGCAAGAAGCCCAAGGACCCATGTCTGGACTTTCTGTGAGACATCTTGTCCTGCCAGTAAAGCTGGTCTCTCAATTTTATAACACTCATTATGTCTATTCTGCTAGTGTTACACTATCTTAATACGGCATTGTAGGAAATTTTAAACTCAGCAAGTGTGAGTCTTTCAATTGTTTTTTTTTTTCCTTTTTAGAGATTGTTTTGGTCATTCTGGGTGCTTTGGGTTTCCCTATGAATTCTGGGATCAGATTTTTAAATTCTGTGGAAAGTCCATTTGAAATTTTTGAGGCTACCTGGGATTTTGAGAGGGATTATTTTGACTGTAGATAGATTTGGGGAACTGTTATCTTAGTAAGTCCATAAATCCATGAACATGGGATATCTTTCCAATTTATTTAGGTTTTTAAAACTTTCAATGTGTTTTAGTTTTTAGGGTCAATTTTTTGCTTTTTTGTTACAGTTATACCCAAGTATTTTATTTGTTCTGATGTTATTCTTTCCAGGAAGTGTTTATATTCTTTGTTCTCTTCTTTAAAAACAAATTGTTTTCATTGATCTGTGGGAATCTTCTGTATGTCAATTCATTTATGAATACTTAAAATGTTATCTTCATCTGGGGTATGGTTTTTAGTGTCAGGAATTACTTTGATGTCAAGTAGACACACTCCTAGAACAAGGTATAGTTTGTGTAATGACAAGATTGTATAAATTTTTTTAAGTGTAATGATATACAAGACTCAAGAGAAACATTGTTGATGAGCAGCCAGAAACATAAAACTGAGCAAACTGAGGTGTCATAAAAATACAGTGAATGTTTACATTTTAAAGAAGAATCAAAGGTTAATTTTAATAAGAGGCACATTGTCATTAATTCTCCTCAAAATATTTCCCATTACTTCAAACACTCTTAGCACACTGTTCTTGCCACTTTCTGACAAGTTCTGCAAGTCCCATTTTGTGAGTGTCCTTTTGTGGCTACTTCAATCACCTGAACTGATTCAAAATGTTTATGGTAATTTCTGCCGAGTAACAACATACAGTGTGTCCTCACCCATCTTTTCACCAGATCTGGCTCACCAGTCACCAGACCTGTGACTTCTGGTTCCTCTCCACAGTCAAAATGACCACAAAATGTTAATGTGTTTAATCAATTCAGAATATTGAGGCAGCCATGACAGTGTCTTAAAGATACAAAAGAGGACTTTCAGAACATTTCAGAGTGACAAGAATGATGGAAAGTATTCAAAGCAAAGGGGAGTATTTTATGCGGGATGCACGACGATGTCTGATTTACTATAATAAAGTTTTAAAAATTTAAACCTTTACTACATTATTTGATCACATCGCATGTATTGGAAAGTTCTGGGTTATCATTGGTATATCTGACATGCCTTTCCAGGTTTTCTATATTATAGAGTTGCAGGCTAGAAATTGCAGCAATAATATATTATTTCTGTGTAGGATGGGATTTTCCTTAATGGATCCTGTTTATGCTCTTCATCATCATTTATAATAATGGCAGCTAATATTTGTTTAAAATTCACAAAATGTTGGAGTGGTTCTCCCACAGGACTTAAAAATGACTCATTTAAACTGTGGCAGTCTGGCTCCAGAGTCCATGTTCTTAACCACTATGCCATGCCAGTTAGAATATTAAGTACTGCCAAGGAGACTCAGAATTCTGGTAACAAAATCTGTTAAAGTTGGAAGCCTTTTAATGCTCCATAGTATTATGGGGTAGTGCTGTAGTTTTATAATTTTACTGATCTTTTCAAAGAACTAATTCTTTTGAGTTCAACAATTCTCATTATTATGTTCTCAATTTTACTGCTTTTAGCTTTTTTATTTTCACCTACTTACATTGGGTTTATTTTGCTTTTTTAAGGCAAAGATTTAGATTACTTATTTCAGATTTCCCCCTTTTCCAAGGTAAGTATCTCCCTCATACCATTGCTTTAGATGAGTCCTCGAAGTTTTGATATACTGCTCCTGCATGGGACTCCATGTTCCTAAAGGTTTTCTTTTTATCCCACAGATTTAGTTTCCAAGCACTACAATTTTTCCTTTTATCTCTCTGCACTGATTTCTAATTTGTATTCACTGTACTCAGAGAACATATTCTCTATGATCATAATATTTTCATTCTTGTTGTTTTATGGCCCAAGACACATAATCCATTTTGGTAAGTATTCTGTGGATACTGGAAAAGAATAGTTATTCTACTTTTCTAAGGAAGTGTTCCATAAATGTTTATTGGATTCTCTTGGTATTGTTGAGTCCTATATTCTTGATGACTTTCTGACTATCATTCTATCAACTGTTGAGAGAGAACGACTACTGTGGATTTGTCTATTTTCCCTTTTTATTTTGCCACCTTTTGTTTCACATGCTGTAGTTCTACCATTTGGTGCATGCATGGGTACCCTGACCCTTTTATGGTTATATGTCTTGCTTTGTCCCTGGTAAATGTTCTTAATCTGACATCTACTTTGTCTAATCACATCTTTCTTCTGCTTACATAAATATGTCTCTCTTCTTTCAATCTACATTTATTGTTATGACTGTGGGGCATTCTTTTATAGACAACAGTTGAATCATGTTTTTTAAAATCCACTCTCATTTCTGTCCTTCAACAATTTGTATTTAGATCATTTATTTTTAATGTAACTATTGCTACCTTAGGTTTCAAGTCTGCCATTTAATTATGATTTTGTTTGCTTTTAAAAAATTCCTTTTCTTGTCTTCTTTTGGGTTATTTGAACATTTTTAGAATTCCATTTTATTTATCCATAGTATTTTTTAGTATATCTCTGTATACATTTCTAGTGGTTTTTCTGGGTATTACATTACATTCATAACTCATTTCATGCTACTAAGATGAACATTTTACTACTTTGAGGGAAACACAGAAGCCTCCATTTAAGTCCCTTTACCCTTTCCATTTATAATATATTGTCCTATATACTCCTCACACATATACTGAGACTATAACATAATATTATAATTTTTGCCTCAGCCATTGAACATAATTTAGAAACTCAAGAGGCATTTATTAGGTTTGCTCATATTGTACCATATTCATTACTTTTTCTTTCTTCCTGATGTTCTAAAATTTCCTCTTTTATCATTTTTTTTCTTTATCAAGAACTTCCTTTAGCCATTCCTTTATGATAGGTCTGATGATAACAAACAATATTAATTTTCTTTCATTGAGAATATTTTGCTTTCTTCCTAATTACTGAAGGTATGTTTTGTGGGCTATAGGATTCTAGGTTGACAGTTTTTTTTTTCTCCATCATCTGAAAAATATGCCAGCTCCTTCCAGCCTCCATGGTTTGTGTTGAAATAACCAACTATAATTACCAATGGTGGTCTCAATTTTGTTTGACTACTTTTAAGACTTTGTTTAATTCAGTCTTCAGTAGTGTATCACATGTTTTGGTGTGCTTGTTTGTGTTTATCTTATTTGACAGTAGCTCAGCTTTTAGATTCCGTATGTTTATATTTTTTGCCAAATTGGTGAAAATTTTTAGTCATTTATTCAAACAACATGTATCTGAATACTTTTTTTTACCCTTAAACGCCATCTTTTCTTCTGGGATTCTGATCACATGAATTTTAGACTTTTTGTTACAGACAGTCCTACAGGTCATTGAAGTTCTTCATTTTGGGTTTTTTTTTTGTTGTTTTTTTTTTTAGTGTATTTACTCTTGTTCAGAGGACATTTTTAAATTGCTCTATCTTCAAGCCTGCTGAGTGTTTCCTGATTATTTCACCTTGCTGTTGAGCCTATCTACCAGGTTAACATGGGGCTTTGAAATTTTTCACTTCTAAAATTTTCATTTCCTTCTCTATATCTGTTTCTTTGCTTTGAATTTATATTTCAATTGGCTTGTAACTGCTTAGTGAAGTTTTTTATGAACTTTAAACCTGTCAGATAATTTCAGTTTCTATGTCTTTGTGTTAATAACTGTTACCTATTTTCTTTCAAGAGAGATTTTCTGGCTCTTAGCATTCCAAACTGTCTTCAGTTATATCCTAGTACATGAGAAAGCTCTGTACCTTTTTTAAACCTGGGTAAGTAAGCCTCCTCTGACACCATGTGTCTTGGTTTATTTTGGCTGCTATTAAAAAATAATATTTATCAGACAGCTTATAAACAATGAAAATTTTATTTCTTACAGTTCTGTAGGCTAGGAAGTTCGAGACCAAGGCATTGGCAGATTCCTTGTCTAGTGAAGGGCTGTATCCTTGTTCACTGATGGAGTCTTTTTGCTGTGCCCTCACAAATGAGCTCCTTGGGCTATTTCATAATGGAACTTAGTGCCTCCCAAAGGATTTTACCTCCTAATACCTTGGGGATTAGAATTTCAACATAAAAGTTTTAGGGGATACAAACATGCAAACTATAGCACTGTCAGTGCTACGCTAGTGGGGAAAAAAGGGTGTTACCTAGCCATCTGTAGATGGGGTGGAAGTCCAGAATGCCTTCTTGATCTCTAATGACATGTGGGATGTAGGAGTAAGGAATGCCTCATTATTGCTGGATAAAATGAAAAGAAAGCCCAGGTTCCCTCCAGGGATTCTGCTGACACCATCTTGTCTTAGAAGGGAAAAGCTGCCTGGTTACTTCTCCTTACACATCCTTCACTGACCATGGAGAGGGGCAGAAGGAGAGAGGGGCTCACTACCTCTGAGTGGTGATTCGATTCTAGCTTCTCTGTTGACCTCTTCTGAAATCTTCCTGCTAGGGAAGGGAAAGGAAGGGGCATCTCATTACTACTAAGTGTCAACTAAAATCTAGGCTCCCCAAGTAGCCATAACTGATGGCTCTGGGAAATGGTGAAAGTCCTCGCTCCCCACTAGACTCTGTTGACCTAGCCCTGGCAGAAAGCAGTGAGTGCTCTATCACAGCCAGGCAGACACCTAAATTCTCTGAAGACCTCCAAGGAAGGCTGGAGGGGGCCGCATATTTTTTGTCATGTTGGCTAGCACATGGCAGTTAATGACTGGAAGTTCCCTCTTGCCAGGCTTCTCCTTTTCTGGTCCTTTGCTACAAAGACAAAAGGCTTTCTTTTTCGGTACTGGTGGTGCTGGGGATTGAATCCAGGGCCTTTGCACTGACTTACAGACTCAGCCCTTTTTAAATTGTTTTAAAATTTTGAGATTGGGCCTTGCTAAGTCACTAAGTTGTCCAGCCTGGGTTCAGACTTGCGATCCCCTTGCCTCAGCCTCCCATGGTGCTAGAATTATAGGTGTGTGCCATCATACCTAGCTTCTTGGTGTGTGTTTTTTTTTTTTTTTTTTTTTTTTTTTTTTTTTTTTTTTTTTTTTTTTGTCTCAGTTCATTGCTACCTCCAGCTTGCGACTTCTTCAGTACCCAGTCTGGGAAAGATTCGGTGGGGGAGAACCTCAGGGGTCTCCTGCTGTCTTTCTCCTGCTGGTCTTTCAGTCTCTATATACTTCAGTCTCTTTATACTTTTCAAACTCTTCTCATATTCATTTTATGCTTCTTGTACTTAGGGGAGGAATAGGGAGAAGTGTGCTATCCCACCTTGTCTGGAATCAGATAGAATACTTAAAATTTCCCTAAGGCATTTACCATTGTTGTATCTTGCTTCCAAGAAGGGTTAATACAACACAATTAACTTCCATGTGTTAGACTTTAATGAAGCAAAAGCACATGCTTACTAATGCTATTTGCTGTTTTGCTTTATCTTTTAAAACTTTTATTCACATTCCTGATTGAAGACCTGACCTTCAGTCAAGCAAGATGTTTTCCATCATTCATGAAAAGAAGGCAATGTATACTGTAGAAGGCACTGCCTCTTGTCACCCCATGGAGGTCTCAATTTGTCTTACATTTTTCTATACCTATTATTCTCTTTTTCCATTTGACATGATTACAGATAAGTGGTTCTAAATTATGAAAAAACTAAAACTTAAAGAAGTTAAATCACTTACCACAGTTTAAAGAGCTAGTTATTTTCAGTGTTGATAGCAGCTTTTAAAACTAAGGATCTTTCCTTTAATGTTCCTGCTTAAAATCCGATACTTATAATTACTTTGAACACCAACACAGTTTTAAGTATAAAAGTCAAACAAAGTTTAGAACTATGTAACATGAAATAAATTGGCTGTATTATTTTAAAATTGTGTGTGTGTACTTCAAACAGTACTTTTACTGTTTCCTAAGTTTAAAAGACATACAGTCACTGCAGAAAAAAATTAAGAAGATCTAAAGAACAACAACAACAACGAAAAAAAAAACCCCAACAGAACATCTGTTATATAGCTGGCTGTTAAAGAAAAATTGTTATACACCCATTGAGTTCCTTGGGGGAAAAAAAGTAATACATATTATGAAATTTTAAAAGAGCTATCTAATTCTAAAATTTAAGCCATGTCTATAAATAACAACTGATTTATGCCCCCCCCAATAGATCCATTTTTTAACATAAAGCAAGCAGAATAAAAGTTAAGGTTGTTAAATGGTGCTGCATATACTCCTCAGCTTCAACTGACCATGGCATGTTTACATTAGGTCCAGGAAGGAACTTTAGCTTTGTCATTAAGGACTTGCATATTTTCATCTCATCCCAGGATATGAAACACTAAATAATAAAAATCTCAATGAGAATGAAAAGCAGAGCTTTACCTTCATGGCAGGGAGCATGTCCAAGGAGTCCAGTATGAACAGCACTAATGCTTGCATCAGCATCATAAATTGATTAAATTGCCATGTCAGACTAAAGAGAAAAGTTGATATGAAAATGGCAAGAAGTGTCAGCCTCTGTAAAAAGAAAACCTTTGTATAATTTACATGTCTCTAGTAATAAAAAACCCTGCAGACAAGTTTTCTCAAGAGCAGCCAATATCTCTATAAACCAAACAGAAAAACCATAAACTGTTGCTCCGAAAACCCTTGCATTTGTTATTTAAGCTTTAAATATTCTAAAGTGACACTCTGCATATAAATATTCACATACGGTATGTGTATTCCACACTATTATGGAGGCGATAATGCACCAAATCACATCTCAAGAGCAGCAGCTTAAAAATTCTGACAGTTTCACAGAAATTGTGTGTGGGCTTGCTGCAACTATTTAAGGGTAGATTATGTAGAGTACATTTTTAACATAAAAAATGAAAACATTTTCTTTGCAAAGTAGGAAAAAGCTCAGAGAAAGAAAACTTAATTTAACTCCAGTTAAAAACCTGGTCATGGAATAAGAACTATTCACACAGACTGGGACATACAACATATTTTTCAAAGCTTCTCATATAAAATTGGCAAATTAAAATTATACAAAGTTTCACGGAAACTTACTTCAGAAAGAGACTGTAAGTTTGGTCTCAGGAAATATGTAATTGCTGCTATCTGGATTGCAAAGAATGGCAGTGCCCAGTTCTCCCTCAGGGGGATGGTAAATTCAACTCTTGTGGTATCTATTCTGCACAAAGAAAACACAAATGGCTAGAATGATAGTTTTCACAGTAACTGTTTCAAAGATTCTCTAAAGTCAGAGATGATTACATTAAGTATAAATATACCTAGATTCTAGTGACTGGCTCTTAATAATTGTCCTTGTCATTATCCACCATCATCATCCCCATAACATAAGACTGGCACTGAGACAATTTAAATGATCAGTCCATGGGTGTATATTTAGCTAAGTGGCAGAGCTGGGGCTCAAGCCCATGTTAGCCAGACTGGTGAATCCATACAGGTATTGGGCCAAACTGCTCCTTAGTTTTTTCTCTAACTTAATAAATGCCAATAGGCAATGTTGTGCATTCCTCCCCTCCATAATTTTTGGTGTTTTATAAACGTCTCACTGGTGAATTCCTGTCTCCCTAAAATGTTAACACTCAGCCGGGGATTTAGCTCAGTGGCTTAAGCGCCTGCCTGTCAAGTGCGAGGTCATGAGTTCGATCCCCGGTACAAAAAAAAAAAAAATGTTAACACTCAGAGGGGAAGTACACGTAAGTTTTCACCTTTGTACACTGAGTACCAAGGGCAGAATTTGAATGTACTAGAAATGATTGTGTGCGTTCATGTACATATAACACAACCTTTTATATCTCAATTTCCTTATCTCTAAAATGGGGTTAATAATCATATCTACCTTACAGGGTGGTTATAAAGCATCTTGTAAAGTACTTGGCAGAAAGGATTATAAGAAAAAATAATTTGTTTAGGATCACAAAATCAAATCTGTGTGAGAATTCATCTTCAAGTTTTAGGACCCCTACTAAATACTGGTGTTGCTACTGTATGTCAGGCAATGATTCAAAATATCTGAAATATGTGTTTAAAAAATACTATTTCATAAGGCTCCAATGTTCATAAATTAATATATATCAAATAATATAAACTCTTCTTTGCATTTGTACAGTGCTTTATGTTTTGCTATTGGGTGGTAATTTGGTTGTTGTTTTTTTTTGGGTACCAGGAATTGAATTTAGGACCTCGCACTTGCCAGGCAGACACTATGCTGCTGAGCTAAATCCCTGGCTGTGCTTTGCTAATTGGGGACAGTATTCAAACCTAGTAAGATTGATGGTGAAGACAGATATTACAACTCTTTGAAAGATGAGAAATGTGGCTATAAAATATTGACTGAACAGCAAACATGTAAGAGAACTGGGATTATTACAGATGTTTCTTTTGATCTGCAATTCAATATTTTGTTTCTTAGCTGGAAAGCAGGACTCTCTACCTTACCAAGAAATATTTAGTAAATCACTGGCTAAACCAAAGACAAAATGCTCTTAACTGAACACAGCAGAAAAAAATGTCTCTGAACTGGAAATAAAGTTTATTTTACTTACATTTTGGAAAGGAAGAGAAGCATACTGATTCCAACTCACCTATTTGTGATATACCAGAAAGCTGCTAATAGTCCTGATAGCCAGGTACCACTAAGGAGCCAGCTGGTTATATAAAGAGCTGTGACATAGACTGCTTGGAGTCCAAATAAGGTATAAATATAAAAATAAACTGGCTCTAAATATTTCTGTAAAGGAGAATAATAAAAATGTTTGTCAGAGAAGTTCTAAGTCTCCTTATGCCATTTAAAATTATGTCAATAGAAATGCAGTGTGTGGAAGCTTGCTGTTAACTCCCAGTAGTAAGTCCACACTGCTGCTTTCCATCCAGAAATGTGCTAGCAATCTTTCTTCTCACAGCAAGAGAGAAGGGAGGAAAGGCCTGGGGGGTTCTGCTTTCATTCTTTACACCTGACTTTGTCCAATTTGCCTTATCACACAAGAAGTGGTCTTGTGATTTGCTAATTTTATAGTTTTTTTTCATCTCAAAGATAAATCAGGAAGATTATACATTTACAAATGAAGTATTTATCAGCTTCTAGACTGTACACAAATATTATGATATGACAGGAAGCATCTATGTATAAAAATCTTACAAATAAAAGACAGCATCGTATATTAATAAAATAATGTTCTTATTATGGTAATACAGTATTTATTATGAAAATCATGGTATTTATGCTTTCTTATTTTATTTTTCTTTCTATTAAAGCAGTTCAAGATCAGAAGAACATGTGTGAAATTTTCAATTTGAAATGGCAGATTCTGACTTTCATCTGATAGTGACAGTTCAATGGCACAGATCATGACATACCTGTATGGGTAGAACTCTATATAAAATACTGAGGAAAACCTCTTGATAAATATTCATTCGTTGAAGGAGATTAATTGTCTTCATAGATTCTGTTTTATTATCATATATTAAGCCATAAAAACCTAAGAATGTTTGAAAAATCGGGAAAAATTATCATTATTTAATCAAAACTATGTCACAGATTCTTTGGTATGTGCCAGAGAATGTAGACAACAGTGGAGACACAACAGTAAACAAAAACAGTCTTCCCCTCAAAGTGCGTCCTATATGCTGGGTTATATATATAACCCAGGTAAATTAAGACATCTGTGACTGAAATGAAAAAAAGAGATTATTTTTCTATAGAAATTTAGGCAAGAGGATTTTATATCTGCCCTCCTCCATGTGACCAGCAACAGTACCTCCCCTGGAAACGAATACACAGCGTTCCTACTCCCTCAGACAGCTCTGGTCATCTGACTTTGATCACAGGCACACGAAGCTGCCATGTCTGATTAGCAGCTTTAAAGAAATGTGTGTTTCTACTAGCTCTCAGGCTCTCTGTCTGCCATGACACTGTCATATTTGAAATAGGGGCTGGCAGGAGAGGACATGTAAGGCAGAGCAGGGTTGCTTCTGTCTCACAGCAGACACAGACTGAGAGTAAGTAATAAATGTGTTACAGAAATCCATTGCTATACTGAGGTCATTTGCTCTTATAACGAAGCTAATTAATACTGTACAAGGAATAAATGGACAGTTCACAGAAGAAAACATGCATACAGTCCTTATACATGGGAAAAGATACTCAACCTCGCTTCTGTCAAAAGAAGTACAAATTAAACTACATTGAAATACCATTTCTTACCTACCAGCCTGGCAAACTCATAGAAATAAGACAGTATTAGTAACGTTACAAGGAAGCTGGTTCTTCCACAATGAAGCTGGGAATGCAAAATAGTATCATCTCTATGAAGAACAATTTTGTAATACAAAGCAAAATTACATGTGCATTTACCCACGGCTAGGAACTGATCCCAAAGAAAAACTGTCAAAAACCACAAAATGACACAGGCGTAAGATTAATCATACAGCACTGCTTGACAAGAACACAAGATCAGAAACAAACAAATGCTTACCAGTAGGAGGTACTGTGGACTGAATTATGCTCTCATTAAATTTGTATGCTGAAACCCTAGACTATTCCTGGAGACAGGGGATAGGAGGTAACAAAAGCTAACTGAACTCTTCAAGTGGGGGGAATTGGGAGAGGAACAGAGAGAGGAGCTTGCACTTGCTTGCTTTGGGGCTTCACAATCTCTTCTTTTTTTGCTCTTGCTCTACTCTACTTACACAGAGGAAAGACCATGTGAGGACAAAGAGTAGAGTGGCACCTACACACCAGGAAGAGGCTGCCCTAGAATGCAGCACTAGTGGTTTGATCTTAAACTTCCAGAATTGCAAGAAAATACATTTTTGTTGTTTAAGTCAGATTAGTCTGTGGTATTTTATGGCAGATCTACAACACTAATGCAGGAGTATTACAGACTAAATGTCTGTGTCCTTCCATAATTCACATGCTGAAGGGCAAGACCTTCATGATGGGACTAGTCCCTCACAAGACAGACACCATCTGTGAGGTTGTCTTTAGTCTCTCTGCCTTATGAACACACACAGCAAGAAGGTGGCCATTTGCAGACCAAGAAGAGTCCTCACCGAATAATGAGCACGATGCCCTCTACCCATCTCTGACTTCCAGCTTCCAGAACTGTCAGAAAATAAATTCCCGTTGCTGCACTTATCCAGTCTATGGTTTTTTGTCATAGCATACTGAGCAGAGTATGGAGACTATTTGTAACAAGTGTGCTCATCCACACGAAAGAGTGCTCTGCAGTGCCAAAAAATAATAATGATTATTTTTTATTCTACTGTAAAACGACCCCCAAGATAACCTACTGAGTGGAAAAAGGAAAACAGGAAGCAGTATATACAGCAGGCAGTCTTTCTATAAGATGGGGAAATGTGAACATATTAAAGGATTTGCTTAGGGCCGGGGATTTAGCTCAACAGCATAAACACTCACCTGACAAGCACGAGGTCAAGAGTTTGATCCCCAGTACCACAAAAATAAACAAAAGATTTGCTTAGCTTGGAACATTAACACTAGAAGAATAAACCCAAAACTAACACAAATGATTATCTATAGAGCAAAAAAGAAAGCAGGTAGAGTATGGTGGATTGAAAACTGATGGGCAACTTAAACAGCAGCTGAACTGACTCAGAGCAGTGCTGAGTGTGGAGGGCCCACCGGAGCACTGTTGCCAGCATTAAAAAAAAGAGACCTGGGGAGGAAGAGCTGTCGCTGTTTGGTGCCGTTGGTTCTCCTGGAGGAGCTTGCTGAGCTTCTTTCCTGATACGAACTTGTCTGTCCTCATTGTCAGGGGAGCTTGGGACCTTGTTGTTATGAAGAATGGCTGTGTTTCACTTTGGGAAAGCTCTGTTCCCTACTTCGAGCATCACTTCCTGGCTTCGGAGGGGAAGGTGGTGTGCTGTTCAGTCTCTAGGAGGAGCTTGTCACACTGGCTTCCTGATATGAACGTGGATGTTCTTATCACTGGGGGAGCTCAGGACCTCACTGTCACTGAAGATGGCCGTGGTACTTTTCAGAGGAGCCCTGGTCCTTACTTTGGGCTTTGCTTTCCGGCTCCAGTGCACAACCTTCAACCTACTGGCATAGAACCTTCATCCCGCTGGTACAGACTCTGTGGTTTCTAGCACTGACTGTTAGGCCTTCCCAATGCAGATCCATGAAATAGACTTGCATGAGTCATTGTTGTGGGCTCTAGGTCTTCAGCTGGACTTATGAAGGATACTGCTGTGGGATCCAGGCCCTTGGCTAGATCCCCTAGGTCTCTGGTGTGTGGACAGATTTCCTGTACTATCTTTGTATTTGTCTCCTTGGGTGACCACTATAAGTAACACTATAAATTAAGTGTCCTGTATGTAATTGTTTTCTTTGCAATCCCTGACTACAACATATAGCATTTATAGGCCCCTGGGTCTGGTGTCTTGCACAACACACAGACACACACACACCAAAAACAAAATAATGAAAAAAACCCAAACAAAGAAACAAACAACAACAAAAAGGAAGGAAACTGTGGAGGGAGCAACAGTGAAGTAGATTCCTCTTAATGTTCCTTGTTTTAAAACATAAAAAATTAAATAAAAAAACACTGGAAAATCAAAAGATGAAACAAACCAACTGAATCAGTGCCTTGGTTATACAGAAAGAACTCAGTTATACAGAAAGAACTTGGTTATACAGAAAGACTTGAAAATGTTTTCAGGTAATCATACTGTTAAGTAGCAATATTATTACTATTACTTTGAAAGTATTATATAAATGGCAGCATAAAGCAAGTAAGTGACAAGGCTAATGTCACAAGGAATCAAATTTTTCAATTTAAGAGGGAAAAAAAAAGGGTTACGCATGTGAAAGTAAAGAAGTAAAAACTTTTAACTTTTCCCTGAAAATGCTTACCTTAATATTTTCCTATAGGGGAAAAGAATGACATTTTCTAGTTCTCCTCACTAAAAGACTTGGAAACAATGATCTATCCAGTAGCACTAACTGTCCTCGGCACCAAAGTTGTAGTCTCTAAATATCCACTAAAGGGAACTACAGCTCCTTGAAGGAAGGGCTGATTCTAGGTCAGTGCAAGAAAAGACACAAAATGGGCCTCAAATATCTCGTGATGCCAAAAGGCAAGGGAGTTGTCCAAGACCACTGGGGTCATGCAAAAAAAAAAAAAAAAAGTGAGCATGCCACCAGAAAGCAACTGGACAATTCAATGTAGGCGTGCCAAGGACTGAAACACATCACAGGTTACAAATCTCCAAGTTTATGATGACACTTAAAAGGCAATGCTTCAGGGTGACTTACAGTTCTGTGGTAAAGCACTTGTGAATTCAATCCCCAGTAAAAGATAAAATGATCAGAAGGGCATGTTAGAAAGACAACTCATTCTAAAACTAATAAAGGGAAAAGAACAATATTTATTCTGCCTTTCCCCTCTTATGAACTAAACTGGCTTACCAAATAGTTGCTGAGAAAATGTTTTTCTTTAAAAATAAATTCTATCCAATAATAATATAAGGAACGATAGAATATTGCCATTTTATAGTATATGAAACTAATGAATTTAGGAAATGATCATCAGTGGTGCTAAGGCATTTAGTGAAAAGCTAATCAAAAATTTAGTAATAGATGGACAGACAGCCAGACAATGTGTGCCTTCTCATGTGCAAGTACATGATACCATCTAGGAAGTATTCCTGCCAAAGAGCAGAACCTAAATATGAGCAAGTCTCAAGCTAGTTAATGAGTAACAGAAAATTCAGGAAAGAAGATTAAATGATACCATGGCGCTCCAGAAAAATGCAGAAAATGGGAAATTCTATCAAATAAATCAGTGTATTGGATAAAAAAATTATATGGGAAAAGATGCAACATACTGATATATTTAACAAAACACATACATATAAAATGATTGCAATGTAGATGTTTTATGTGCTTCTCAAAAACTGTATTAAAAATCTAGCTCAGTGTGGTGACATATGCCTATAACCCCAATACTCCGGGAGGCTGAGGCAGGAGTATATAAGTTCAAGTCCAGGCTAGGCAACTTAGTGAGATCCTGTCCCACTAAAATAAATGAAAATAAATTTTATAAAGGCTTAGGGATGTAGTTTGGTATGAAGGCTCTGGATTTAATTCCCAGTACTACAAAACACACACACACAAATAAAAAAATAAACATGCTGCATTAAAAATCTGTAAGACAAGCGGAAAACAGAACACTGTCGAACCATACTGATATATTTACACATGAAGAAACATGATGCTTTGGATTTACTACAAAACAATCCCGGCTTAGGGCAGGAACAAGCAGGGACAAAGACAAAACAAGATTGGTTATGAGCTGATAAATGTTTTAGACAGGTGATGGATACACAGAAATCTACTACAGGATCCCCTCTACCTTTTTATTTGTTTGAAAGTTTCTAAAAGAATAATATCAATGAATGACATGAATGCACTGAAACATGTCAGCCTGAGTTTGTCACAATACTTAAGAAAATAGTCACGCACCTATCAAGGAATTTCTCAGCCTCAATAGTACTGACATTTGGGGTGAATTGTTCTTTGTAGCAAGGCTGCCTTGAATATACTAGAATGCTTAGCAGCACTAATGGCCTCTTACTTACTGGATGCCAGTACCCCACCCCCACATTTTTATGCTGTTTTCTGGTTTTCTGCTTTAAAATGGTCTCCACATATGGTGTGCAAGTACTGTGTAGTATTCCTAAGTGCATGAAGGCATTGACGTGCCTTACAGGAAAACCTGATAGGTTTTGTTTAGGCAACCGAAGTTTTATTGCTGCTGACCACAAGTTAAGCAATGTAAAGGAAAAAAAATTTTTTTGGGGTGCTAGGGATCTAACTCAGGACCTCATGCTTGCCATGCAGGTACTTATGCCACTGGCCCTTAGAAAATGTTTTAAATAGAAGCCCACATGAAACAAAGTTACATGTTTGATGAAAGTACATAATTATAAAATTGCAGGAACCTCAGCCACTATTTTCACTGTGACTTTGTAGAACATTATTACTGTGAATAATGAGAATTGGCTCTGTTTGACAGTTCCCAGAATAAGAGTTAATCCAGGCTTAGTGTGGTGGTGCACACCTGTAATCTCAGCACTCTGGAGGCTGAGGCAGGAGAATTGCTGAAGTTCAAGGCCAGCCTGGGCTACAAAGTGAGTTCAAAGTCAACCTGAAATGAAAAGCAAAACCCTGTTGCCACGGACTACTCTTCTTCTGTGACACCCCTGTCATGCTACCCTGCCTTGGAGTCAGCTGACTATGGACTGAAACCTGTATGACCTGTGAGCTAAAATAAACTTTGTCTCCTTCAACTTGTGGGTGTCAGGTATTTTGTCTCAGCAATAAGAAAAGTAACTAAGTGTAATGTCAGAAGTGAACCAAGATAGAGGGTCCCTCTATTTCAGTTTTGGCTGAGAATAGAGGCAGAGTTGATGACTTTTTCACAGCTCTAGACATGTCCATGAATGCTATAGAAGCAACACGATTACTGAGTGTTACAGATAGATTTTTTTTTGAGTGCATGATTTTGCAAATTTGAAATCCATAATGCTAGGATTGGTCATAAGAGGGAAAAATCAATACTTAGCCTGCCTGTCTTCTGTAAACTACCTCAGGGTAACTAATCAATTGATGAGAAAAAGATTTTCTACAGAACAAAGTTCCAATTAATAAACAGAGGAGGAATGAAAAGGTTCGAATGTCACCATTTTGCAGCCTTATGAAATAATGGATATAGAAAATAACCATCAATGGTTGATGCTATCAGTAAGTAAAAGACTGAGCAGCTTTATGATGGATGAATCCAAGGAGAAATAGAAAAGAACAACAGTCTGCCATGTGTGCACAGGTTGAACATGTGGGGGATATGTTAAGTAGGAAAGACCTTGGAAGCCTTCCATTAGAAGCAGGAAAGGTCCAGAGGTTCTAAACCACCTAGGAAAAGTGAAAATATATGAAAATGGGCAATTGCCAGATAAAGGAATTAATGGGGACAATGAGGATAGGAGAGACAATTAAATTTTTATTACTGAAATGCCCAGTAGCTTTGCACAATACTCCATTCACCTGCAAAAACCTCCTTCAAAATGATCATGAGAAAAATAGCAACAAAACTAAGAAATCACAAAGAGATTGCTTTGGGGGATATAGAGTTGGAAAGCAAGGACAGAAGAATTATTCAAGGTATTATATAATGTCTTTCAGAGTAAATCATTTTCATGAGATGACCAGACATTAACAAGAAAAAGCTACACAAATTCAGATTAACAACTATACAACTTCTATAAAGCATTTAAAATGTTTACTGCAAAGTATATGCTGACTAAAACGTTCCAAAGAATGCAGCAGACCCGAAATGAAACTATTAATTGTAATTACCTTGCATGACGGTTGGAGCCTGCAGCATCTGCTTGTAGTAGGAGTAATACAATCCACATTCTGTTCTGAATGAGATTTCTCGCTCCACTTCCTGAAACAAAGTTAGATCTACTGGGTTTACATGACCTAGTTTTATTTCAATATGTGTGGTCACTGTGGAAACAGGATCCAGAACTAGTTTTAAAAAAGAAAACGCCAATAAATACAGTTTATCATTTCAAGAATACAAGAAATCTTTTGTTGTTGCTGCTGTTATCATTTATTTTATTTTTGGTTTGGTGAGACAGGCCTTGCTATATGGTTGAGCCTGTCCTTGAATTCACTATGCAGTGATCCTTGTTGCGGTGAGCCTCCTGCTTCAGCCTCTTGAACACTGGTTTTACAGGTACATGTTACCATACCTGATTCTCAAGAAATCTTGACAAACAAGAACCATGACAGGATGACTGCCCAAGTGGGTGATGGACACCTGAGAGCATGTTACACCAGTCTTTGTACTTTCGTGAATGTTTACATTTTCTATAACAAGCCATTTTTTAAAAAGTGAAGATAATTAGTAACTAGTTCCATTTAAGTTGTTTTAAAGTGAATGTTTTGCTTTTATGCCACAAAAAACTGGATTTTAGGAAAATAAAAAGAAAACACATCACTATTCTCAAGTAATACAAGTGAGATATAATACATGCACATTATAAACAAACAAATAAAATTTTCCAAATGAAAAGATCTGTAACAGCATCAGATACTTGTGTAATAAAGCAGCAATATTATAGGTCAATAATTTTCTTTTTATTCTAAGAATATAAAGTATTTAGACTTTCCGCATGATTTTTATTGTGACAAATGTTAACCCTCTGAAAAGATGTTCACATGGGTAAGTGGACACATGAAATATTTCATCTGTTTTGGGGCAAGAAATAAACACTTAAATGGTTATGAGTCAGTGTGGTTGCAAGACACTTATTAACATAAAATATGTAGACAATGGGAAAAGAGGATGAGGATTTTCTGGAAGAATCCCATTAATACTTAGATGGTTTATATGATATACATGTAAAAGTAGAAGTGAACAAGAAGTTATAACCTTTGACATAATCAATTTTTTTTCACTCAAGTTTTCCAGAAGCCAGGTCCTGTCCTAGACAGGTCTAGCACACTGTCTAAAGTGTAATTTCACCCATGTCTTATCACTGCAGATCTGCACCTGATAAACATACCTGGATGGGGGAAGAGGATAGATGCTGAGCAGATGAACTCCTGTAAGCACATCTTTGTTTTCCCCTTCCTCCCATGTTTTTCATATGCTAATAAACACTTCATTAAAAGAACCACTCATGCTATTCGTCTTCAGTCCTGAAAAATATTTAATGTATTTTTCCTACCTTTTAAATATTTCTCCTCTCCTTTAAAAATATTATAAATCAACTCATAAAGAAAGCATTGAAGAAACAGTCTCTCAATTATTTAGAAGTGTAAACATCCAATTGCCGGCTCCAAAAAACAATTAGGTTGTAACAGTATTAAGTCACTCCCATTAGAAACATGGGTGACGATGAGACAGCAAATTGTGTATATATTGAATTTTCTTTCACAGAGACAAATTTATCTTGGGGGAAATTAAGCACTTAAAAAGGCCTCTGAGGTTCTGAAGTTTAATTAGTATGCTTGCTTTTAAAAAGGACAACACAGGATAAGACAGCTTTTTTAGTTCCCATAGTTGCTACTCATCTGTATTTGTCTTTTCTAGGAGTAAAAGCAGCTTTTCTTAGTAGTTATGCTAACTACTAAGAAATTATAGTCATCTTTAATCTTGGAGAAAAACTGCTCTATTCTTTTTATAGAATAAATCCAAACTGGTACCATCTATTTCTGGAATGTTCAAATCTCTACTTGGTCATACAATCATGGAGGCTACGAATTGATGTTAACTGAGCAAATACTAGCTTTTGTCCAGAAAATGAGAGAGAAAAATTGCTTGCAGTTTAATTCTTCTTTCCCCATCACTCCCACTGCCTTAAAATATTCAAACTACTACTACTGTCTTCAACGCAATTGCCTGACATCAAACCTACAACCCTAACTGCAGAGCCAAATTATTCACCTACATCATCAGTGGGATTCATTTCCTATACAGTTCTAAGAATAAAACAAAACAGCTGTATAAAGATGAGGGGGAAAAAACATTGCTTAATGTTCTAAAAGTAGAAAGTGTCTGTGCCCCACTCCTCTCTTCAATATACCCAGAATAATAAAAAACAGAGGGGGATCTAACTAGTAAAAATGCATTCAAACATGATTAATTGGTAATCTTGGCACCAGCTGTATAAAACCAAATGCTATACTTTATTAGACAGACAGTAGCAAGTTTTACATCTGCTTCATGCTAAGAGAACATCTGCTTGACTCAAACATTTCTCCAGTTTTACAGCAATTTATACTTTGCCTGGTGGATCACACCAGTGAAAATGTGCATCAGTAGAAATTACCCACCACAGAATGCAAAAGAACACATACTCCACATTTTAATTTGCATAGGTTCCACAGAGAAAGCAGTATCTGCGGAAAGAATGAAAACATCTCCGAAGATAAATGACAGAAAAAAAGAAGGGTAAAGACAAAGGAACTGTATTTCTAAAGAATTGTGCAGATAAAACCACTTAACTAGTAGTTTATATAGTAATTCATATAAGTACTAAAAGGACAAAGCATCAAAGAGGAAAAAAAGGGGCTGCTCACCACTAATGATTTGTGTCCTGCACAGGCACGAAGGCAAGTTGCTGGCAATGCACAAAAGGTTAACAAGCCGTTTTAGGAAAATGACACTCAATGTGGAAAGAAAATGCATCAAATTAGCTTTTAAAAATCTCATGTAAATAACTTCTGTTTATAAAAAATTGTCCTCCCAAATAATTAGCCTGCTGGTGTTAGGGTATCCAATGAGCGATTAACTTTATGAATGTTATCTGTTCAGAATTATGTTAACAAATCATCTCACCAAGAAACAGTGGCTCATGATAAGACAGCTGTTCTTAAAGTTCTGTACTGGGAATCATGCCCTTAGCAAACATATTTATGGCATATATGTGGTTTATTGTCTGGTTAAATTCATGTCCATCTGTTATAGGGAAGGATTCTTGCCCTAGAGTTGATGAAAGTCGTGACACAAGAGAGGTGCCAGGCGGTGCCTGTGAGGAGGGAAGGCTGCAGCTTGAAGTGACAGTACTTCCACTAGGCTTACGCTAAAGCAGTCACTAGTCTTGTGCTACTGAGGTTACTACTGTGTGCATTAACCCTGATTATTCCACAGACCCCTTGCTTTGCAGGAATATTCAACAGGAAGATGTGCATATTCCACAATGTCAAATAAATAACACAGTAACATAAAATGTCATCATAAGGAAAAAGACTAGGAGGAAATGAGTGCCAATGACCTTTCTCCATCATATATTTGGATGTCTATTGATTGGAGAAACAAAAAGAGGTAAAAATTGAGTCCCTGACACCAAGGAGTTTATGCCCCACAAGAAAGAACAATGCAATTTGGTGTGGTGGTACATGCCAGTGATTTCAGCACTCTGGGGGGCTAAAGCAGGGGGACTTTAAATTGAAACCCAGCCTGGGTAATTTAGCAACTTTGTGAGACTCTTTCAAAATAAAAAAGAACTGGGTATATAGTGTCAAGTGTGAAGGCTCTGAGTTTAGTGCCTAATATATAAACAAACAAACAACACACACACAGATACAGATAAAAGGAGTGAAAGAATGCAATACAGTGTGAACAAAGGAAAATGAGGAAATGTAGGTATCAGAGGTAAAGAACGAATCACCTTTGGCTTCTTCAACCTATCTTCCCATTCACTTGCTCATTCAATCAATCAATCAATCAATATCTATTGATCCCCATCAAGTGATAAGCATTTTTCTTCTGGGAGATTCAGCAGTGAATATAACAGAAAAATCTCTGCTTTCATCAACTTTACAATTTAGAGTACAGGGAGAAGAAAAGCAAGTAAACAAGTAAAATCTTTACTATGCAGGATGGTTTTAAGCAATACAGAAAAAGAAGAACAGAGAAAAAGGACTGGGAGGGCGGCAAGGGCAGGTGCTGTGATCGGAAAGGCTCCACCTTAGAAACTGAAATAGAAACTTAACAGAAACTAGAAGCAAGGCAAGCAGCCAGGCTGATGTCTAGGGGAGAACCTGCCAGTCAGACACAGCAATCCACAGGACCCTGGAACAGAAGAGTGACAGGGTGGCCTGAGGGGGGACCATGGGGAGGACAATAAAGTCAGGGAGATGGCCAGGCAGGAAGAGACAGACCATCCAGTCCTAGCAAAGGATGAGGACTCTAGGTTTGTATCTGAGAGCTAGCACGGTAAAGGAGAAAAGAGGTGGGAATTTGTCTTGAGACCTGATGGTTTGAATGTGAGGGGTTCTGAGCAGAGACACACACTGATGTAGAGTTCAAAGTATTCACTAACTCTTGGGTTCAGAATAGATGATCCAGAACCAGAGCAGAGCAGACACACTAGAAAGGGGGCTGCTGGAACAATCCGGGGGGTGGAAAAGGTGGAGACTGTGAGAGATGATCAGACAGACTGTAGATACTACAAAAGTAAAGCTGAGAGGATCTGCCGAGACATTTCATGTGGGGTTTGAAATGTCTAAGATTCTTCAAAGTTTCTGACATGAACCACTAAAGAATGAAGTAGCAATTTAGACATGAAGAAGACTTAAGGAGAGCCAGGAGTTAGATTTTGGCATCTGTGGAGTACCATATGGCTATGTGACATCCAAACAATGGTGGCCAAGTGGCTGGATATACAGGTCTGGAGTGCAGAATCTGAGTAGGAATTTGTATTTCGGAGTCACCTAGAGAGGAATGTTCTTGGAAATGAGGACAGGCAAAAGTGTTCTGGGGTTCTCTGCCAATAAAAGGACCAGAGGTCAGGGAGAAGCCTGCATGGAGGCTAAAGAATGAGTTGGAGAAGCACGAATAGAATCAGGAGAATGTCCTGGAAGCCAAGAAAAAAATGCTAACAGGTCAAGTGAAATGAGGACAACTGACCACTGAAATTAGCATCTTGGAGGTCACTGATGATTTTATTTTTATTTTTAAAATTTTTAAAAAAATCTATAAAAATAAAACAAAAATTTAAAACACATCAATCAAGGAGCAACAATGGTCTGTACACTGTGCACTGTCATCCCCAAATCACTCACCCAGAGCACAAGACATCTGCATTGGATTGTCTGAACAATACCAGCACAAGTCTTTCTCTTCAGTGAACTCAGAGAAATCAGCAGAATCACTATCTTTTATACACACACACACACACACACACACACACACACACACACACAGTTTCTTTCAGCTTGACAATACAGTGTTTACACATGTGTGTCTTATTTATTTCACTTATGAGTATGGTCTCATCACTGGTGATTTTAACAAGAGCATTTTTAGTGCCATATTATACATAAAGCTTGATCGGAGTGGGCTCAAGAAATGGAGACTATCGCAGAAGAGGAACAGCAATCATAGGTCAATCAACTTTTTGGAAAGTTCTGGTATTAAGGTAAGAAGTACGGTTATAATAGTAAGCTTGCCCCCTTACCCTCCAGGATGGGAGAAAGAGTCAGAGAGAGAACCAATTGCTCAAGCAACATGCTTTGGCAGAAGGCAGGAGACAGGATCTCAGGCACAAGTGGCAAAAAGTCTGCACAGATGACACATTTAAAAATAAAACATTTTGGCTTCTGTATATTTAATTTTGTATCATACAATTGGTTGATTTTTCTTATTGTTTGTAGGAGTTTCTAGATTACAGTAAGTTCCTGACATAAATATTCGAGTTATGAACTTTCACAGATACAACAGACCTCGCATTACAAACATTCCTAGATGTGAACAAACGGCAGAAGTAGCTGATATTTCTGCTGGACACTGTTTCAGTTGTGCTGCTGTGTGCTTCGTGTACGGTGCCATAGTGTACAGCCGTGCAGTGCTCAGCCAGAGACCAGGATGTCCGCAAGCAAGAGGAAAGTGGTGAGTGGAGGAGGTTGCTAGAAAGCGCTAAGCCGTAACCATGGAAACAAAAGTGTAATAGTAAAAGTAAAACTAGTTTATTTACATTATTTTGTGTGTGTGTGTATGTGTGTGTGTTATGCTTTACATTGTACATCTGTGTCAAAAGTGTGTAAGACTTACTTTGTCGGATTTACGAATGAATTTGACATACTAATCTTCTCCCAGAATGGAACTCATTTGTAAGTCTGTGACTTAACTGTATTCTGTTGGGGTTTCCAGGTATATAAACACCTCATCTACAAAGAGTAAATCTACCTCTTCCTTTCCAATTTTTAATTTTTGTTTTTGTACTGGGGATCAAACTCATGCTTGCCAGGCATGCGCTATGCCTCTGAGCTAAATCCCCAGCTCCTTCCAATTTTTATACTTTGTGCTTCTTCACATGCTGTGTTGCTGGCACCTTTTAGGCAGTGTTAAATAAAAGCAGTAATAATGGATAGCTCCTTGATTCTAGCACTGTGTGGTCTGAAGCATTAGCTTATAGCCATTCTCCCAATTTAAAGTTAACTGAAATGAAACAGCCACTTCCTCAGTTCCTGAACACATCTGGCTAGTGGCGAGAATCAGACAGCAGAACATGGGAAAAGAACTTTGCATCCTCATATAAAGTTTTATGGGACAGTTCTGTTTCCCCATTAAGTGAGATCTTAGAATTTGGCCTGAGACATGTGTAGACTATCTTTTTAAAAGTGCATTTATTCTCTCTAATAGCTTTACTGAGATTGAATTCACATACCATACAATTTACCAATTTAAAGTATACAATTCAATGGATTTGTATTTGCAGAGGTTGTGTACGTATCCTTACAATCAATCTTAAGACATTTTCATTACCCCTAAAGAAACCATACACCAGTGAACGGTCACTCTTAAAATCCTCGCGCCCTCCAGCCATAGGCAACACTCAGCTACTTTCTATCTCTTTACATTGACCTAGTATGGTCATTTCATACAAATGGAGTCACACAATATATGGTCCTTCATGCCTGGCTTCTTTCACTTAGCATTTTATCAAGGTTCATGCTAAAGCATGTATTGGTAAATCTTCTTAAAACTGTCTAAATACTATACCACTGTATGGATATTGCACAATTTATTCATTAGTTGATGGGACATTTGGATATTATGAAAAATACTACTATGAACAACTGTTTACACATCTTTGCATTCATTCTCAGTTTTCTTGGATCTATACTTAAAAGTAAGAAGGCAGCACTCTTGGAGGCTGAGGCAAGAAGATCACAAACGCAAACCCAGCCTGGGCATTTTAGTAATTTAGAGAGAACATGTCAAATAAAGAATAAATAAAAGGACTAGGGATGTAGCTTAGTGTGAAAGCCCTGGGTTCAACCCCCACAACCCCATCTTTCCCCACACAAAGTATAAAAGCTACGATTTTATGGTAAACTGGACATGGTAGTTCTCATGTATAGTTCCTGCCTGGAGGCTGAGCACAGGTTAAGCCCAAGAGTTCAAGGACAGCCAGGGAAATGCAGTGAGAGCCTGTCTCAACAAAAACACAAAAGATCATACAGTAACTCTGTACTTCCTGTCTGAGGAGTTACTAGACTTTTTTCTAAAGTGGTTGCCACTTATGTCTTTACCAGTAGTAAAGGATTCAAAATTGTCCACATCTTTGTTGACATTTGGTATTATCTTTCTTTTAAAATTATAACCCTACTATAGGGGTGAAATAAAACACCATTATTTATTTTGTTTTGCCATTCTCTGATAGTTAATGATGGTGGGCATCTTTTCCTGCGCTTACTGGCCATCCACATACTGCTTTCGGAAAAATGTCTATTTAAGTCTTGTACACATTTAACAAAAAACCAAGTTGTCTTTTCATTCTTAAATTGTACTGGTTTTTTATTTATTCCAGATATCAGTTTCTTATCAGATATGTAAGTTGTAAAACTTCTCTCCCATTCTGATTATTGCCTTTTCACATTTTTTATCATGTACTTTGAAGCACAAAAAATTCTAACTTTGATGAAAATCAATTTATTATTTTAGTCACATCTGATCATTTTTGATCTTATATCTAACAAGTCTTGGCCTACCTTAAGGCCATGAAGATTAACTCTTAAGTTTGCTTCAGACATTTAGGTCCATTATTCACTTCCATTAATTTCTGTATAGTGTGGAAGGATGGGGTCCAGTTTCATTTTCTGCATGTAAATATCCAATGGTCCCTACATCATTTGTTTAAATGACTATTCTTTCTCCACTCAACTGTCTAGACACTCTTAGCAAAATCAAACTGACCATAAACACAAGGGCCTCTGAATTCTCTTCCATTGATCTATATGCCTATCCTTATGCCACTGTCATACTATCTTGATTCCTACAGCTTTATAATTATGTTTTAAAATTATGAAATATGAGTCCAACTTTGTTCTATTTCAAAATTGTTTTGGCTGTTTTGAGGCCCCTGAATTTCCATACAGATTTTGGGATCAGTGGGTCAATTTCTATGAAAGTCTACCTGGGATGTGGAGAGAATCATTTTGAATCTCTGTATCAACTTAAGGAATAATTAACCCCACCTTACAGTTCACAAACATGGTGTGAGTTTTAGTCTTTCTTTGTTAAACTTATCCATAAGCATTTCGGTTCTGTTGTTGTTGTTTGTTGCTATTGCACATAGAATTGGTCTCTTAATTTCAGTTTTCTGGGTTGCTCATTGTTGCTATCTGGAAACACAAGTTTTGTGTATTGGTGTTATATTCTGTAACACTGCTGAATTCATAAATTCTAACAAACTTTTAGTGGATTCTACACACAAGATTATGTCACATATAAGTAGTCTTACTTTTTAATGTGGATGCCTTTTATTTTACTTTCTTGCCAAAATTCCTTAACTAATGGCCCTGAAACAAGGCCAGCAGATCGCTGTAGTTGCTGGTTTCAAACAGGAGCCTAAAGAGAATTCTTTCTGTGGTCTGTTGGCCATTTCAGAACTTTGGAAATGGAATGGTCAATTCATCAGAAAGAAATAGCAGGTGAGTATGGTGGACTTTGGGGGGCCTGAAGGAGAGAGACCCTGGCGCATCGGGACCTGCACCATGCAGTTGACTCAGGGTGCCAGGAGAACAAGGAGCTCCACCCCTCTCTGGGTGATGGCTGAGAGTATGGCAGACTTTCAGCGGCCTGAAGGAGAGAGACCCTGGCGCATCGGGACCTACACTGTGTGGTTGACTCGGGGT
>PVJX010019365.1:0-34987 GCA_004027295.1 Dolichotis patagonum | reverse complement strand
TTGTTATTTTTAAGAGATCTTCTCTTTCATGACCCCACGTTGCAAGCCTGTGTTCAATTTTTGATAGTCTATCTTTGGTTTCTTTCAAGCAGTTTTGCCAGCTTTCTATCAAGTCTTTAGTTCCCTGATAATCTCTTTGAATCTGCTTCATGAATTCTAGGTTTTTTCTGAATTCTTCATTAAATTTTTCTCTCCTTTTTTGTTCCTCCATTCTTCTGTCTTTGTCTTCTTGAGAGGTGCCCAGCCCTTCTTTTATTAATCTACTTATCTCTTGTTTAATTTGTATCAATATTTCACTTTTGGTCCCACTTATGAGGTCCTGAATCTATCTGTTTATGTCCGCTAACGCTGTGTTTGATGTTGCATTTTTGCTGCCCTCAATCTCTTTTGTATTTACCCCTCCTGGATCAATGTTCTCAGGGTTGGGGGCTGGGGGTTTTTTCTCCCTTTTGTCATGTTTTTGTTTCCTTCCATACAAGTATGCAGCATAATTCCCAGACCCTTTTCTTGTTCGTTAAAGCTCCTCTAAAGGGCGCAGGCTAGGAGCTTTAGCCCTCTTCAATAGGTTATCAGAGATTAGAATTCACCCAAGGACAGTGTGCGCTGGCTCCTCCCTGTGTGCCAGTCAACCTTTGCAGGCCTTCACTTCATCAGTGTGCACTGATCTCAGGAAAGTAATTTGTAGCGACTCACTGGGTCCCCACCAGGGGCGCGGCCTGGTCCAAGCAGATTCCACCAATCCGCTCAGTGAGGGGAGCAACCAACTGAAGCCACTTCCTTATGTAGTTAAGACTGTCCTTCCCAAATCCAATATGTTGTTGATGCCGGTCCCGGAGAACTGCTGGGCTCCCCGACCTCTGACTTCAGTGCGGTTGCAGTGCGAATTCACGGTGACTCTGGGTGGGTCGTGTGCTGGGCCAATCTGGGCGAGCCGCATGCAGGGCTGTTCAGCTCCACACTCCGGCGGCTCAAGCCAGTCACTTCGGCTCGGATTGCTTGTTCAGGTCTGGCAGGAATTTAGGCGGCTCAAGGAGGGCGCTGTGCTCGCTGATCTTATCTTCACTACTAGTAGCCCCAGGACCTCATATTCAAGTGGTTTTTTGCACTTTAGTTTCTTCCTGGGTTGTGAGAGTCCATCTCTCTCTGTTTGGGTTTCTTCAGGGTGTTTTATTCTGGCATTTGAGCTGTCTCTCTCAGAGAGGGTCCCTCTCCTGCTACCTACCCGTCCGCCATCTTTTTTTTCCTCCACTTTATTAACTCTTATAAATACTTGTTTTAATAACATAATCAGTTTTTTAATCCTGAAATTTTTGCCAGTGGAACTAACATTGAAAACACGTTCTAGACAGTTAACACAGTTGAGTACAACACTGTCTCATAGTGGAAATGCCACCACATCCTCATCCATAAATCTCTCATTTAAGCAAATAATGATCTACAATTAATCACAGTTTCATTTGCTGTTTTTTAAATGAAGCATTTAATTCAGGTGCATCTACAATTTCAGTTAATTTCTAAACCTAGGTAATAAATAAACCCAGTAATTTAGGGGGAAAAACCTTTGGAATTATTCTATTTCTACTGATTGAAATATATTGGTTTTAAGAGGAAATGTCTTTTGATTCTGAATTATGTATATTGTGCAGCCTCTGTGTGTGTTTTCCAAGTATTTAAATGAATTTGAATCAGCTCATTAGGTTCCAGACTGGGGCTGAACATAATGACTCACTCCTAAATTAATATTGTCTATCCTAAACTACTCTTGTCTAAATCACTTTAATCACTGGAAAGATTCAGACTTTTCTAAAGGACAGCCAAATTCAAATGCATTCTGCACCAGCTCATTAGGTAACAACATCATTATGTTCCTTGGGTCAGCAAATGTGTGTCCACTTGCTTTGGCAATGGACTGACTGTGAGCAGATACCCAGGCCCTCTGCATGCACGTGACATTCATACATGTGCAGAAGGGAGGCGTTATACACTGCCGTGAAATGCTTCAGCTTTGGACACTGCTATGATTTATATCGAGCCTCACTCTTTTTCTTTTTTTAGTTAAGCAGCTTTATTGGACACGTGTTCCTGACTTTGGGAAGCAGCTAAAGTGTCAAATGCTTTCTCACTTCTCATTGATGCTTGCCCATTAAAAAGGGGGATTTATCTGGACTCTGGAACACAATACAAAACACATGACTAAGAAAAGCATTTGTTTGATTGATGCTAAAATTTGGTGATACTTAAATGAAGGCAATTTAGCGAGGCATTGGAAGCAATACACAAGATGACAGCCTTATGGAACAGCAAGTAATTAACCTCAAACTTGCACGTCCCACAGCCTGCTGATATTGTCAACAACGACAATAATAACAAAATGACAATCGAGGACCCAAATGCACTTAGCATATTAATGAATGAATCTGTTCAGGAGTTGAGCAAGGTTGTCCAGGATTGAATGTCAGGGTGATTCTATGGAACCACCAAACAAAATCCCCTGCTGTGTCATAGAATTTCTCCCGAAGACAGACCCAAAGAGACTGGCACCTTATCTTAGTTCTAGAAGGAAAATGAGAACATGAATTGTAGCCTTGATGGTGAACTCACTAATGTACTAGTTATTTCAAAATATTTAGTGTGCAAGGTATCTTTCTACTCTTGAGCACTTGTTGTGAGATATACATGAAACTGAGAATTTTGGGTTATTGTATCTAATGTTCATAGTACTTCTAAGAACTATTTTTTTTCTGTTTTTCAGTTACGGCAATGGAGAAATGTCCATTAAATGCCTCTCTCTTTGGAATGCATAAAGGAAAGAAGCAATGTGATTCAAATCCATGTCTGTCTGGTATTAACCCATTCAATCACCCTATTTTCTAGTGGCTTGCTGTGTTCCCAGGCAGGAGAAGGTAGAATGGAATTTACAAGAATCACAAGCAACCAGAAGGAGGACAGGCATGATGCAAAAGAAAAGCCTGCGTGAATATGCAAGATATAAGTGCCAAGTGCACTGAAAGTTTCAAGAAATGGATTCTGTTAAGAACTTGTTCCACATAAACTGTTCATTAACTCTTTTTACAAAAGCTTACAAGTAGATTAAGAAGTAAAAATAAAAAGACTTCTATAATGTGACTCCAATTAGAGTGAATGCATTTTCTTCCTCTTTAGAGGTGATTAAAATGGAAACAATCTCTTTCTTCTTCTACCTGTGCAATTATTCAGGCTGTTTTTCCACTCTGCCATCTAGAACAAGAAGGGCAAAAGGTAAGACATTCTCAGGCACCAATGAGGTGATGCTATTAAACAAAGAGGCCCCTGAGAAGAAAGGGATTTCTGTATAGAAAAAGAAGTTTCATGAAGGGATGAATGCAAATGTGATATGATGTGATATGATAGAGGGAGGGAGACAGAGACAGAGAGAGAGAGAGAGCGGGAGAGAGAGAGGGAGAGAGAGGGGGAGAGAGAGAGAGAGAGAGAGAGAGAGGAGAGAGAGACATCACTTAAATGTCTGGAAAATGTTGTGTGAAAAGTGTATTACTCTTTTCAGACAGTTCCACCTAATAGGAAAATAACTGCAGTATTTTCTGATGTATAAAAGTTTTAAAGCAGGTAGAATATAGGTAGTAATAAAAACCACAGAATATTTAAATATAATTACAGTATTAAGTTTATTTTCTATAAAATACTGTGCCAGGTAACAGGAATTTCCTTATGTTCTACTGTATCATAACATAGGATTTTGAGCAAAAGCCTGTGTTTTTTGTCTTTTTTTGGAGGGAAATTGATTCTTTTAGGAGTGATTGGCACACTACCTTGGAAATCTTTATGTATAAATCAATAGTTTGATCCTGAACTGTCTTAAGGGTGAGTCTGTATATTGTTTAGTCTGTGTCACTGAAACAGCATAAAACCTGACACAAAAGTGTTCTTAATAAAAGTAAGAAAATGGTACCAGTTATGAAATAGAAAGCAGCTAAGAAGTTAGATTACTTGTACTGTTTAATCTCATCTCAAAGGACTGAAAATAGTCTTCATACCAGGAATACCCAGGAGTAGCCAATGATATGAGGGAAAATTAATTTTTTATGGTTAATTGGTCTGGCATTGAATCATTCTGGAAAACGGTATGAAAATAGATCCAAACTAAAAGCTTGTGTATATGCTACAATGTCAAAGGCTCTTTCTTCTACTTCTCCACTCTAACCTTCTTCCCCAGCACAAGCCCCTGTCCATCCATCAACATGGGTTTTCAAGCATGTCCGTTTCGTCTGCTTTTTCTACGTATTTGTGCTGCTTTCATACATTTGAACACTAGCAAAATCACTCATTATATTATTCTAAAATTGTTTCTTCTACTTAAAGATACATTAAATTGTTTTCCTTATCAATATGAGCTTATTTTTTGCAATATTATACATATATCATATGGTCATATCTTTTAAATACTTATTCCTATTAAATATTTAAGCAGTACTAGGTATTATTCTTACAAATAAACCTACAATAACAAATCTTGTGATATTGTGTACGCATAGGGGAATGCTTGAAAGATACACATCAGTACAAATGTTTAAACATCCTTTAAAATATTGAATTTATTAAATATTATATTTCAATTACTAATGCCAGATTTTATTCCCTTTTAATCCTTAACAAATTTAATGCTCCACAGGTAAATTAGAATATTTTTCCTCATATTCTTGCCAACACAACATTCTTACTGCTTACAGTTTTTCTAGTAAAGTGAAGAACAGACATTTGACATTGGTTCAATGTAATGATTATAAGAATTTTATATTTTCATTTTTAGTTTATGTTACCTTTATATACTGTTCCTTTTTCAATCATCTATTCAATCTATGAGCTCTTTTTCAATTTATTAACTTTGTACATATTATTTTATAATCTCTTTTTAAACTTCTTTTCTCCAGTGTTATTGATATATAACTAAGAAAACATTTTTATATGTTTAAGGTGTATAATGCGATATTCTGATTTGCATATAGTAAAATCATTACTATATTAATTAGTCAAACCAATTAATATACTCATCATTGTTATTATGGCTTGCATTTGGCTTTATCAGCCAAGAGTTAACCTCTTGGAATATAATTTTAGCTCTGAGATATTAAAAGGATGAAACTTAATCTAACTGTGGGATTTGGAGTTGAGGCCTTTAAGAAATGATGATTTTGGTAATTTTGTCAAGGTGGTCCCCCATGACTGTACATTGGTGGTCTTAAAAGAAGAGAGGGTCACCTGAATACCATGGCCACACACTTGCTTACACACAGAAGCACACATACGCATGTGTTCCCTGTCTTCTGCTGAGTGTGGCTTTACACGTCTCAGGATTCTGTTTCCGCGTAAACCGTTATCAAATGTAGGTCCCTGACCCTAAACAATTCTGTTAAATAAACTTTTTCTGTTAAATTCCCTAGGCTTAGATATTGTATTTATAGAAACACATAATAGACTAATATAATTATGCATTATTATATATTTCTGTTTGAGGTGAGAATATTTAAGATCGATTCTCTTAGAAAATTTCAATTGTACAACATAATTAAATATAGGCACTACGCTGAACACTGGATTTTCAACATTTACCCATCTTACAGTTGAAGATTTGTACCCTTTGGTCAGTGTCTCTGCATTCATGCCAGGCTCCAGCCCCACCAATATATTCTTTGTTTCTGAGGTACCTACTTTCTTGTATTTTACATATAAATTAGATAATGAGGCACCTCTGTCGTTCTGTGTCCGGCTTCCATGGCTAGTACAATGTCCTCCAGGTTTAGGGTTAGGGTTAGGGTTAGGGTTAGTAAAGCACAGGATTTGATATATTTTTAAGACTGAGTCACATTTTCCTGTGTGTGTACCACATTTTCTTTAACCATTCTTCTATCACATGCAAAGTGTAATATCTCATCTGTTGTAAACGCAGTGCGACGAAGGAGAGCACTTCTCCCTTGGACATAGCGCTTGTATTTCATTTGGATATATACCTATGTGTGTGATTACAGGGTCACATATGAGCTCCACTTTTAATTTTTGAGAAACCTTCAAACTATTTTCCATAATGGCTAAAAATATTTACATTGTCATCAATAATGTGTAAGAGTTTTCCTTTATCTTAGATAACACGCGTTATCCTTGACTTTTTAAAAATAGGTGTTCTTATAGGATGACTACCTATATTATTTTGGTATGAATTTGAAATTTTCTGATGCTTGGTACTGTTGAGATTTATTCTGGTATGAATTTGAAATTTTCTGATGCTTAGTACTGTTGAGATTTATTTTGGTATGAATTTGAAATTTTCTGATGCTTAGTACTGTTGAGATTTATTTTGGTAGGAATTTGAAATTTTCTGATGCTTAGTACTATTGAGATTTTCACAGGTGAGTTGACCATTTGTCTATGCAGGTGTTTCATGGTTTTAAGTTCTTATGCTAAGTTGTAAGAATTTCTAATATATATTTTGGTTTTAAAATTAATATGTTATATATATATATCACATTATATATATATATATATATATATATATATATATATATATATATATCACAGCTTGACTCAAAATGTCTCTTATGTGTTCAGAGGTGGCATCTCTGGAAGGTAACTGAAATATGAGGTCACTGACATCAGTGTTGGAATACAATAACAAATTTATATCTGAATGTGTGATTAAGATGTAGGGCTTGGTTGGAGATGACTCAAGTAGATGTACCTTTGGAAGGTCTTCTGGTTCTCTCTCTCTCTCTCTCTCTCTCTCACTCTCTCTCTCTCTCTCTCTCTCCCTCCCAATTACCCTCCCTTTTTTCCTCCTTCTGGTTCTTCTTGCTCCCTTATCTTTCTGGTTGCCATGGTTTCAGCAGCTTTCTTCCACCATCTCACTCTTCTGTATGTGATTTCTGCCTTGGAGCCAGACAAACATGGACTGAAACCCCCTCAACCATGAACCAAAATAAACCTCTCCATTGTAAATGACTGATATCAAGTATGTGTCACCGTGAGTAGAAGCCTATCATATATGGTTTGTGTTTACTCACTTGCTTTAGGTTACTCTTCAATGTGGCATGATGTTCTTTTTCTTCCATTTAATGAACTCCTGCCTGTTTGCTCTTACTTTTTGTTTACACTTTTGGTGTTGTACCACAAAAATCTTTGCTAAGTGTTCTGTTGAGATTGTTCCCCAAACTTCCTTCTCCAGGTTTTGTGCTTTCAGGTCATTGTCCAGGAGCTTCACCTCTTTATCTTTCTAGATAAAAGTTATTCCAAGAATTTCATTCTTCTTTATCTTACTTAGAATAAAATTTCATTCTTGATTTAATTTTCAGATTTTTACTCTGAACATACAGAAATTATGTTTATTTTTCCTTCTAATTTTACATCCTACAACTTTTCTTAGTCTGTTTACTAATTCTACCTGTGTTGTCAGAGTCATTGGAGTTTTACACATATAAAATTGTTATTTACAAAGGGTCCTAACTTTACTCCTTTCTTAATAGATTGAGCTTTTTCTTGTTAATTGCTCTATTTTGTATACATGTGGAAAAAATGAGCATCTTTGTCTTCTTCCTAGCCTTAGGTTTTAGTTTCTTTATGACATTCTTATAAAGTTTCCATATATACTCTTTCTTATGTTGAGATATATATTTCATATTATTCATTTGTTTAGAAATTTTACCATAAGATTATTGAATTATGTCAAATGCTTCTTCTGCATCTATTGAGATGATCATATAATTTTCATCTTTCTGTATATTAATGTAATGCACCATGTTTATTGATTCATAAATAATGAATTATATTTGCATTACAATGACAAAATGCACTTAATTATGGCTAATATTCTTTTAGCTTGGTATTGAACATGGTTTGTTAGCATATTTTTGAGAAATTTTGTATCTATATCCTGTAATTTGTTTCCTTTCTTTTGCTTTCTTCCTTATTTATTTATTTATTTATTTATTTATTTTTTGGTCTTGGGAATCATATTCTTTTTTTAATTTTTTATTTATTTTGGGAATCATATTCAATGTTCATTTTTTCTTAATTCTTTGAAGCATAGTTATATGACTTTGGTATTAAGTAAATGCAGCCTTCATAAAATGATTTTGAAAGTGTTTGCTCTTCTCCAAGTTCTTGGGAGAGTTTGAGAAATGTTTGCATTCATTTTTATTTTCAGTCACCCAAATTACTAATGAAACCCTCAGGTGTTTTCTGGAATTTTCTTTACAGAGAGACTTTCTTTTTATTATTGACTATATATGTTTTTCTCATTATACATAAGCCAGAATTTCTGAGTTCTGAAATAGTAAATACAGCATTTATAGATTGTGTGTGCCTCATATCCATATTCATTTGAGGCTTTCCAATTTGTTGGTGTAGAACTGCTCACAATAGTCTTAGAAATTTTATATTTTTGTTGACTCTGTTGTGTCTCCTCTTTCTTATTTTACTTTAGTTGTATTTTTGTGAACCCTAAAATTTTGAAATTACACTTATACTTTCAAAGAAACATCTGTGAGTTTTATTGATCCTTCCTTTTGTTTTCCTAGTTTCTAATTCATTTTTTCTTGTTTGATCTTTATTTCATTTTACTCATTTTGGACATTTTTAGTTCCTTCCAAGTTCCTTAAGGTGTAAAATTAAGCTGGTTATTTCACATTATTCTCTATTTTCCATGTGGATACCTATCACTAGAAATTTTCCTTCATAACTACTTTTTGTCATTTTGTTATTTTTATTAGTGGTACTTGGTTGTAGTACATGTTTACATTATTTGTAGGGAATTAGTGGATGTATGTAATTCATCCTAATTCTTTTCTCCCACTTTCCCTTCCCTCCAACCATCTCTTCATTTCCCTCTTTTTATTGGTTATCTGTTTGCAATACACAATGCTTACATTCCTTGTGTGAGTTGGTACCTGTAAATAACACATCTCAATTCTTTTCTTAATCCCCTTTCCCTTTCCTACATCTCCCTTCCCTCCCTCAGCCCTCCATCTCCCGATCCCTTTATCTTTGCAGAATTCTCTAAGGTTTGGCGGTTTGTGTTCATTTCTATTTGTCTCAAGAAAAGATTTTTTAATTTCTCTTTTGGTGTATATTAATTTCTTCCCAATTGTGAATATTCCACTTTTCCTGTTGTGTTTACTTTTTTTTGTTTTTTTGTTTTTTTTGGTACCGAGGATCGAACTCACGACTGCGTACTTGCGAGGCAGGTGCTTATGCCGCTGAGCTAAATCCCCGGCCCTCCTGTTGTTTTTAGTAATATGTTTCAAGTATGATATGATTGTGTTTAGAAATTATGTTTTATATTATTTCATCTTACTGTGTTTGTTAAAACTTGTTTTGTGTTGTAACATAAGATGGCTCCTGGGAAACATTCCATGTGCACTGGTAAAGAGTGTGTTTCCTACCGCTATTTATCTATCATTTTTATTGGTTCATATTTGCTTCATATCTATGTACTCTGGTGCTGAGTGCATATATTTTTACATTAGTATCTCCTCTTGATTATCTATTCTTTTATCAGTATATTATCACCTCATTTGTTTCATCATTATCTTTTGTCTTATAGTCCATTTTTTGTAATATCATTACTGCTACTCTGTTTCTCATACAATTTCAGAGCCTTGCTCAGGACAGGCAAAGATTCTAACACTGAGCTCTGCTATTGCCCTTTATCTCTGTTTCGTGAGTGTTTTGTGAGATGGGGCCTCCTAAAGTGTAAGCTGTCTTCAAACTTGAAATTCTCCTACCCCAGTTCCCACCTCGCATCACCACATCCAACTCAGCCCTGCTTTTTTTGGTCCACATTTCCAGGGAATTTTTTCCTAATTTCATATTCCATCTATATGTGTCCTTAAAGTTGACAATATATCCCTTGTAGGTAGCAAATAGTTGGGTCTTGTATTGTTGTTTTTAATATTTTCAGGCACTGTCTTTCAATTATAGAATATAATTTTTTTGTTAAATGATTATGGGTAGGTAAGGGGACTTACTATTTTTATTTTGCTCATTGTTCTTGCTTTGTTATTCTATTCTATTTTCTGTTGTATTATCAAATATTTTTTTAATTTGATGATTTTCTATAATAGAATGCTCAGACACCTTTCACTTCATATCTTTTGTATGGACTATAAGTTTCTGTTTTTTGGTTAACAAGATTTTTTTCATAAAATAGTACAGCTATTAAAATATATTTTAACTTGATAATAGTAGTATAGTACTTGCCTAGAAAGTGCAAGACCCTGAGTTCAATGTCCTGAACTTTTTCACTGAACCAGGGAAAAAATTATACATTTACTAATCCTTCCTGACATATTGTAGTTTTGATACTATAATTTGCAACATTTTATAGTGTGTCCTTTTCATTCTAATATTCATTCCAGAATTTAAAGTAATTTATGTACCACCTTTACAATATTAGATTATTCTGAATTTTCTATGTACTCATCTTTCCAATTGAGTTTTATACTTTCATATGTTTTTGTGTTACTAAACTCTCTTTTGTCAATTTGAAGAATAGTATTTTACCTTTCTTTCATTTCTGAAGGGCTGCATTTAAAGTACACTATTTTCCTTTTTTTGGTACTGGGAATTAAACTCAGGACCTCACACTTGCCAGGCAGGCACTTACGCCACTGAGTTAAATCCCCAGCAAGTGTATTATTCTTTGTTGATAGTTTATCTTTCAAGCTTATGCCTAACATTTTACTACTCAAAAGAAAATCTCCATATAAAATAAACATAACTTGATAATCTCATAAATAAAAGAAAAACTAATCTCTTTACCAGAGACTTTAGAGTCCTATAGTACTATTTACTAGGACATATGACTGTATATTTTATTTTTTATCTTTGTATAAACTTCTCAGAAACTGTATTGCTTTTGTCCGAATGTTAACAGTTATACTTACCAGCATTTGTCTATTTTACATTAGTTAAAGTTAAGTGAAAAATAACTCTTGGATCAAAACATTTAAGTGAGTTAAGTCAGCATATTAACTAGTTTGCTTCTTAATGATGTAATAGTTGATTGTGGGTCTACTTTGATTTTCTTGGGTATCAAACAACCTTATTTGAAGACATGATTTCATATACTATATGTGAAACCACAAATAGTTGTAAGAAAATTATCTCACCACAAATATTTTAAATTCATTCAGTATAATTGAATTATTTTTATTTTAAACTTCCCTCTTTAAATTATCATGAGAAGATAGAAATGTATTTTTTTTTCAACTTCTAAGTATTAGTGCCCTTTGGCTTCAGTGAAAAGTTCACTTTTGGAGTAGTCCATTTCATGATGTCATAATAAATTGTTGAAATTGCCTTCAACTTCTAAAAGTAGAAAAAAAGAAACTACAAAATTAGGTGCATTATGGTATTAGAAGCCATTCAAAAATAAACTGAAGTTTCCAAGAGTTTTTATGCTAGTGGCATGTACTAAGTTTGAGTGCCCTTAGGGACAGAAATGTGATTTGTTCCCAGCAGGAAGATCTTTTAGGTCAGGAAAAACTAGATATTTCAACAGGTTAATCTAGCTACAATGAGAAAGAGCAAGAATAAAGGAAGTTTATTACTGGTGTGTACCCATTTAAAATTACTACACACTGAAGCTACTTAAAGGATTAAAGAAAATAGGCCTGAAAACTTTACATGTTATAGAGAATTTTGTAGAAACTTCTTAGGTGTTCTGGAAAAATCAGTATTCTTTTCATAGCCAGAGAGCCAGCTTGAGGGAAAAACCCAGGCTGGGCTGTGGCAGAGAGCGTCACACCCTAGAAGGTGAGCTGAAAGAGGAGTAGAATAACCTGTACTAACATTGTAACCCAACTTGCATTAAGGCCATCGCAACTGATTCTGTCCAATATAGGGGCGGTTTTAATCTAGTTGAGTGTTATATTATCTGAAAATACTGTTGTTATATTTACATATTCCAAACACTAAACTCAAAAAATGTCAAAGCTATATGAATGACAGACAGCCATATAACAAAGTAGAGACTAACCTAGAAAATCAACCCTGAAATGAGAACTTTAACATAATATTTCATAAAAGAAAGATATTTCATAAAAGAAAAATACAAGAGAAATAAAAGATGGAAATTTTGAACCAAAAATTTAACTTTGAATCAAAACACTGCCTAGAATTAAGAACTTCAATGGATGAATTTAATAGTATGTGGGAAAGAGCAGCCCTAGTGAATAAAAGAAGCGATAAACTCAAAAAAGGAAAACTGATACCAAAGAACAAAGGGCAGGCGGGGACAAGAGACAAGAAAAATGGGAACTTACTCAATAGATCCAACTCACTAGTTGTATGATTTATTTTCAAGCAAGAGGACAAAAAGAATGTCATCATAAAAACACTTAAGAAACCATGGCTGACCGTATTTCAAAATGTATTATAATGGTTGATACCTTGAGTCAACTTGAAAAGTTTAGAAGTTTAACTAAGAAGCTCAGCAGGGAGCAAGGTTCTTATTTTGTAAATATACCCATCCTTTGCAAGAGGAGCAGAAGGAGATTTTGTGAGTGCTACACTGGCCCTGGCAGGGAGTGGGGGTGGTGGTGGGGGTGGTCTGTGTACAATAAAAAGGAGGAAAAGAGACTTGCTTTTCCCCCTGCCTTCCTCTTTATGCTCTGGCTACTTTTGCTGGCTGCTGCCTTGAAGTGCTGCCCCAGTGCCATGCCACTCTGCCTTGGAGCCAGCTGGTTATGGAAAGAAACTTCCACAAACAGTGAACTAAATAAATGTTTCCTTCCTTCATTTTGAATGTTGGGTATTTTAGTCCAGTAAAGAGAGAAAAGTAACCAAGACATTGATTGATTGTTAACAATCCAAACTCAAGAGAGTCCATAAATTCAAGCAGTGTACTATATCCAAGTCACTGTGGAAAATGAAAAGTTAAAGAGAAAATCTAAAACAGTTGCCAAAGACTAAGGAGAAATAATATTCATACTGACCTTAAAAGCAAGAAAATGATGACATAGCCTTTTAAGATGCTAAAATAATATAGCTATAATTACATAAAGTAGAAATATTTTTCAAAACTAAAATTTCAAAACATTACACAGAAGATATTTCCAAATGTTTTTTAATGAATGTGTTTTAAAGCACTTAAAAAATAACATTTATACATTCATCTCAAAAAAGTCAGAAAATGGCTTTTCAAGTCAAACCCATTTATGACAATATTAATTAAATTAATAAATAAGTATAAACAGGGAATAATAGAGTAAATAAGTTGGTAATATTAGCAACATTAAACAAACCATCACCAGCTTTTTTCAGGTATCAATGAGATTAGCAGTTTAATGAAAATTAATGTAGAAAATGATGTGGAATAGATTTTCAAGAAAAAAGATCCCAATTGACTGTACAGAAAAAGATGAAAATTTAATTATTCAATATCTAGTAAAAAGCATGAGTTTTCATTAAAATTATTCCCAAAAAGAAAATTTCAGACCCATATGGCCTCAACATTAAGTTCTTCCAAATACTCAAAAAAAAAATGTCAATTTTTAAAAAACTCAACCAAAAAGTATGAAAAGAAACAACACTTTTAAGCTGTCTTGTAAGAACAGAAAGTTTTAAGACTAGAACTTTATAGGGAGTTTATAAAAAAAAAAAAGAAAATTGCAAACCAATATCTTTAAGTTAGATAAATTCAACAATCCTAAATCCAATCCTAGAAAATTAAATCCAGCAACATAAATTGGATAATATATCACGAAAAGTGTGGCTTATTCCAAGACTATAAGGTTGGTTTAGCATTTGGAAAAACACATACATATGTTCACCAAAAGACGTGCACATGAATATTCATAGCAACAATATTCATAAAGCCAGCATTGAAATTACCCATAGACTTATCCACATTTGAATGGTTAAATAAATTGTGGAATAGTAACACAATGCAGTAATATGGAACAATGAGAGTGAACAAAATATAGCTTCTCACAAAATGTAGTATTGAGGGAAATGAGCCAGAATGGGAAAAAAATAGTGTCTATTTAAGAGGAAATTTGCATAGAGAGTACAGAAATAGGGAAAAGTAATCCATGGTGTTAGAAGTTTGGGTAACAGCATCCTGTGAAGAAAGAATGATCCTGATTAGAAGGAGGCATGAATGGGGCTTTGCTGCATCCATACATAGGTATATTCCATTTGTATAAATGAATCAAGCTATACACTGAGGTGATGTACACTATTCTGTATGTATATTCATTTCAACACCATTTCAAGGGATAGATATGTTCCAAATTAGAAAAATCTCTCATAAGATAATGGCTCATTTTAGCACTGTGTCATTAAATATGAAAGAAAGAGTGAGAGAAAGAAAGAAATTTAGTCCCTTTTACTTCCCTGACACCCCATCTATTATACTTGTTATTTTAAGAAGGATGAGCATGAGGTATCTGCAAATGGGTTTTCTGTTCAAGACTCATTTTTTTGATCTAAGACTGTTTTCACCTTTCACAATCACCATAGGTTTACATTTTCTGCAGAGAGAATTATTTAGTATAGCATGAAACAGGACTTCCCATTGGACAAAAGTTAGAAAATCAAAGCTGGGGCTGGAAAAAAATGCTGTCTGACAAATCCATTAGAAAAGTAGTTTAACTTTGAACATCATCATTTATAGGGCCAATCTTATAATTTTCTCTTTTGGCAGATTTTCAAAGTTTGCAAAACATAGTGAGTTCTATAAATGAAATCCCACAGCTGTGGTACTGAGTTAATTTTCTAATTTCTTAGTAGAAGAGTCAATCTGCATAATCAGTTTCTGAAACAATGGTGCATATTTCCCCTGTTAATATCTGCTTAGAGGGGAGTAGTCTTTGATGTGTGACTTAAGAGAGAGAAAGAGATAATAAAGTTAAATACTACAATCATTCCTAACCAACATGCATTTAAAAGCATTTAAAGTGTGCTGAGGTCAAGTAGTAGAGATGTGGCAGTTAATATGTTAAAACAAAGACATAGCAGGAATGTATGTTCATAGTATAGGGTGGGGAATCTGGGATCAATTAGGATATGTATAAATACATGTTTCTTGGAAAGATAAAAATGAAAATATCCCTTCTAAAAGAAACAACATTCTGCAAAGTATTATGCTTTCATGCAACGTAAAAAGGACAGTACTGAGCAAAAAAGTTGGTAGTTAGGAAAAGATTGTGAGAACACTGTCTTTCACAAACCATCTTAAGGCAAAAGGTCCTTAAACATCTTAAGGCAAAAGGTCCTTAACCAAATAGAACCTAGACTGAAAAACAGATCTGAGACAGTAAAGATTAAGAAAAAAGGCTACAAAATTAAATGTTCAATACAGTTAAACATCAAATGAAATTTGTGTTTCATTTTCAACCACATTCTGATTGTGAAGTTCAATTGTTGTTTGATTTTCTTTAATAATAATGAAATCCTAGTTTTAGATCTAAGAGTAAAAATACCTGAATATGCTTTCAGTATATCTGTAATAATAAAGCATCCCCACCCACATGTGATTTTAGTGTCTGTGTTGGAATTCTTTTACAGTTGTGGACCATTTTGAAGATGCATTTCCAAGTATTCCAGGGATTTATACATTAGTGTTTTTTTTTGTTTGTTTTTGTTTTTTTTTTTTCCTTTTTTGGTACTAGGAACCAAACAGAATGTAAACCGGAGACGTATCTGGAAAGGAGCTAACCATTACATTTTATTCCTTACTTTTCCTCACTGGACAAACAAGATAATCTTTCAAATTAATATGTAAAGTGATTTCTTTGTCCTTGTCCTTTCATCAGAAACGATAGTGCCTTGATATATTAATGTTTAGGTGGAGAAAATAGACACCATGACTGAGGATGGAGAGGCTGAAATATATACATCTTGCAAGAAGAGTGCATTAGTCTTATATGATGAGCTCAGGATCCCAGTGAAAAGAGAAAGGTCAAATGTTTAAGTGCCAACACACTTCTCTCTATGTGTATCTACGTAATTTAACTGGCGAAACTTGTATCTTTAAATTTATCAGAAAGCTGTTTTGTTTTTGTTTTGGATTTTGTTTTGTTTATTTATTTTGTTTTGTTTTTGTCTTCCTAATTTCAAAGACTCTACGGGGGCTTGAATTCCTCCACAAATTAACCCAAAGGTAGGCCTGTTCTAATGCTTATGTTATTATTCTTTCCTTGAACTGGTATTAGTCAAGTCTGCTTGTGAACTTACTAAACTTCCTGGGAGCTGTTTTGTCATGGCAAGGTGGAAGATCATGCTGGGGTATAAAACTAGGATTTTATAGCTGCGTCCAGGACTTAAATTAAGTCACCGACTCTTTCTCATCCTTAGGTTTGCCTTTTAGGTGTATCGATCCTAACTCTGAAGTAATTTTAACCTACGTATTTTAGTGTGTTTTTGGTAATACTCTCTGAGATTCTTTAATGTGACAATGTTGTTATGTGAACCCCCATGGTCTACCAAAATGAGAGAACCAAGGGAAGGTTCACCTTCAAGAAATGAGTAGCAAAATAATATCAAGGCAGCTTCAAAGAACAGCATCTAGAGAGTAATATAAAGGAAATTTTTCACCCTCTTTCATGATAAAAGGTCCATGTTGCCCCCATCTTTGTATTTGCTTTTGTATGGGCGACAGGAATATTAACTCTAGGAAGATGAATTATCACTTTTGCAAAACAAGAGCATTTCTTCTAGATAATTAAGAAAGCCATCAGAGTTTTGTTTTTGTAATGATCAACATTAGATACTGGAGACTGATTTCGCTGGTTCATTTTGCTCCTCTCCCAAAAAAATTATAGCCAAAAAGTACTCATTCACTCTTTTTGAAGCTGTTTATACAAAGATAACATCCTTTCAAATCATACTTGAGATATGAGTTTAATTGCCTCAAATAATCGAACTGTTTTACATATACAAATAGTATATTATTAATTGGTTGCAATGTGACTTCCACTCTTCGTTGAAAAAAGTTATTACAACTGGACTGTAACAGATTAGATAAATTAGTGCTGGTTTCCAGTGTTAAGAGGAAGGCACTACTATCATTTTCTAGTTCTAGACCAGCTAAATGTCATTTCTATTTACTTTGCAGATGCCTAGTATATCTAGAAAATCATGCATCATTTGCTTTTGTTCCCTACCTGTGTACATTATCCCTGACAATGGAATGTGCAGGCTGCTCCTTCCTTCTATCACGGTGCAGGATGGGTATTCAGTTTCTCTTTTTATATGCAAGAAAATCGAAAGCATAGGAAAAGATGAAAGTAGAATCAGCCTTTATCCCGTACCATGCTGCACAGTTGGGCTCTATTCTAGAATTGTTGCTTTTCTTCAACTTCTTTTGACTTATAAATTGCAGAAGGAGAGATAAGCATTATCTACACTATAGATTTGACTCATGAGGTGAATTTTTCCCTTATCCTTCCCAATTCCAATTAGTTTTATATGGTCTACCTGCCTGCTAATACAGATGAACATACCCTGAGAAAATACAGAGAAATATCCTTAACACAGTGTCAAGGATGGTGGCAGTGGTAAAGATGATGAATTTGAGGTATTCTTGCAAGCAATTAGTGCAGTTTCTAGAAATTAAACATATACTGAAGGGTTTATTAGTTATTAAAAAGCAAGTCTGGGATAGAAATTTATGTAATGAAACAATGTAAATGTGATTTTACATTGTGTAATGTGACTTGTAGTGATTTCTTCTTAATTTTTAAAGTCTCTGAAGTTTTGTAAATTATACTGCTTCAGAAAAAACTGTGGTGGGGTCATTTTATAAAAAATACCTTGTCATAATAACTTTCATCTGCTTTCAACGAAATGGGCCTAAAGATAAGAAGACAATGTCATTAGAATACAGTTAATGAGGTGTTTGGGGGTCAAATTAAACTAAGTTGCTAAATTCAAAGAACTACTGCCAGTGTTGGTTCTTACCATCATGCTGTCAGCAGCCTTTTGTAGTCCTGCTTATGTCTGTCTGGGTATTTGGAAGATGGAAACCCAGGACTTTATGTAACGTGGTGAAGACATCTGGAAAACTGTCTCGGCACATTCAGTGTAAGTTATACCTCAGTGCACAGGGAATTTAAAAACAAAAATTAAAAAGTAAAAGAGCTAGGAAGGAAGGAGAAGAAAAGCAAGAGGAAGGGAAAGGAAGGGAAGGGAAGGGAAGAAATAGGAGAGAAAGAAAGACATGAATCAAATGGTAAAATGAAAGAAAAAAGAAAAAAAGAAAGAAACAAAGAAGAAAGAAAGAAAAATAAAGCAAAAAAGAATGAAAGAAAGAATGCATGAAAGAAAGAAAAAGAGGGAGAGAAAGGGCACTGTATGCCTATTACAGCTGAGTAGGCCAAAGATAGTCTTGTGTCATATACAAACTTTCTTTTGTGCGACAAGGAAAGAATCGGCAAGTGTACAGGTCATGAGGTGGTAGCAGTAATGGGGAGAAGGAAAAAGAAGGCAAAAGGAAAAAGGGACCTGAGGGTGAAAGGAAAATGGACTTGAGTGAGAAGGGAAGAAAGAGACTCTATAGCTCTTGCTTCTAATATTTCAGTGTGTCCACTGATCTACATGGCCTCCCCGTCTCCCTCTGTTGCCAGCAATAGCGGGACCTCCTATATTTTAGCCCAGATAATCACTAGGGCAGTCCTAAATTTATGCCTGGGTAATCATTAGGGTGGTGTAGAGTCTACAGCAGAATGAAGGGAAGGCAGGGACTCTGCGCCTTTGTTTCTAGCTGTAATCTACCTGTGTGTCTGATCTCTTGGTTGTGATAAATCCAGACAATCTTTCCAAAGCAGTGTCGTTCATCTGAGAAAAAGTGCAAACTACAAATGCAAATAGAAATTTTTACTATTGTAAAGTGAACAAACAATCAGGGGAAATTAAATAAACCTTATAATAATAAATAAATAATAATAATAATAATAATAATAATAATATAGTTATTCAAAAACATTACCTGCACATTTAAACTATCACAGATTATTCACATAATATTTTATATTTTTTTGCTGCATCCTTCATTTGGTAGCTATTTTACACTTGCAGGGCCCCTCAATTCATGTTTCAAGTTCTTAAATGCCATATTTAAGGCATTACAGAGCTTCAGCTCCTGTTATATAGAACACTGCAGCTCTGTAATGTCTTTAGACCAGGGTAAATCTGGATTCCAGCTGAGAGCTAAGACCATATAATACCTTGGATTCATCTTTGTCTTAGTCTGCTTATCCTATCTGTTTCTCCCCAGATACAGGTTTTGTAAAAGAATCTTTAACTGGAGATTTGTTAGTAAGCAAATTGATCAAAGACAGTGGTAAGAATTAGCACCTTTTAACCAAAAATAAACCAGTAGACAAGTCTACTCTTGATATCATCTCATCATCACCACCTTTCCTATCTCTTTTACTCTCATATTTACACATCTTATTCCATATGTCCCTTGTTTTGAAGACTATGTATTCTATGCTAAGTTCCAAAGTCAGAAAATCATTTTATAGTATCTTTGAAATCTGAACCACACGATGAGATAACAAACTACAATAATCGCTGATTTAGCTGGATGTAACGGCACCTGCCTGTAATCCCGGCACTCAGGAGGTTGAAGCAAGAGAATTTCTGAGAGTCTGAGACCAGCCTGGGCTACATAGTGAGTACAAAGCCAGCCTGAACTGCAGAGTGAGATTCTGCTTCCAAAAACAAAAACACAGCAAAACAAACAAACAAACAAACCAACAAACACAACCCCTTCTTATTTGAACTGTGTTTTTGATCTTGGAAATAATAAATAATGGCTGTCCAAGGTGTTTACAGTAGTTTTCTCTGTAGAATGCACTTTACATGCTCCCAAAATGGGATCCCAAGTTTAGAGAGTGCTCAATATGAGTGATAAATGCATTTAGTAATATTTCAAAATAAAACCTTTTCAAGAGACAAGTATGAATAAAGAAATTTGACTACCTGTATAAAATATACTTAGCTCTATATTTTAATTTATTCCATTTATACTTTCCCTCACTCAAATCATTTAGAGAGACATATTTCATACTTTTTGCTTTGGAACAAAGTAAACTGAAAGGGAGCTTTGCAAGAACGCTCCACTTCGTGCTGCCAACGCATAGCGATGGGTGAGTGGCTAAGAGTTCCCAAGGACGGCAGAAATGTGGGTACAAGGAGAAGTGTTACATACCCTCAGACAGCACAGACACTGGGGTAATGGAGACATGCTCTGTATGTGGAATGGCTGTACATTTTTATTTTTTTGTTCTTTATTGCTTTTATTTCCTTTTTATGTTTGAGCAAAAGGAAATAATTCTGCTAAATGACAAGTAGGTCAAGAGGACATCAGCTCTATCTTCAAATCAGTTCAGTTCAAAAGAGATTAAAAGTAGAGAGAAAAACATCTTTTGATAATATATGAGTTACATTCCAAAGAACTCTGCAATTTATTCCAATCAATTCTCATTCATGGTGGATCACAAGTTACCTTTTTCTAAGATATTCTTCAAACTGGTTCAAAACGGGAGAGAAAGGTTGATCAATGCAAATGTTTTGCTGTTTTCATCAGTGAGGACAATCAGTTAAAAGAGATAAAAGTGGAAACACAAAATTAGAAAATAAAAAAGGGAAAGAGTTTACATTAAGGCAGAACAACCCTTTAAGTAAAGGCAGAGTTTTACTATGGATAATTATTGGGTCTATATTTAGACAGTTTGAGTTATAGCCGTGATACAGGTCACTGGGTAAAACTGTCTCCTGCAGTTGCCATTTTCCTTTTAATGAGTCTTTGGAATAAATGATTAATGAAACTCTTACCAATATGGCAACTCTTCAGTTCCAACAAAGATAAAGATGCTTGATACCGTGATGCTTGCTTTGTTCTAATTGGAGATATATTCCCAAGTCTATGGGATGGTGAAAAGTGGGACCAAATAAATCCAAGCTTAAACCGCACACCTAGTCATTAGGTATATGACCGTAACCAGACCACTGGCTCATCTGAGAAACAGATATGCCTACTTCCTAGAGTGTTATATATGCCCTTAAGCAGTGTTTAGGACAAAACAGATGCGAAAAGTAAAGCACTCCTTTTTTGTTAGCTGCTATGTGGCTATTTTTTCTGACACATAACCCCACATGCAAGAAAAGTAGCTTTTTAGGGGAAATGGATTTTTGCCTTAGCCTATGCAAAGCAGGAAGGGTGAAAGTGGAAAATCTTAGTTTCAGTCCACTCCTGAGGAGCAACTCCTTATGCTCTGGAGGAAACATTACATTATAAAAGATCACCCCTAGGTGGGGGGGGACAGGCATGCATGGAGTACAGGCCTATAGAAAGCAGGGACAGGATCACAAGTTTAGCCCACACTGGGCAACTTAGCAAATTAAGAAGAATTTGTTTCAAAACAGCAACGACAGCAGCAAAAGACAAACATAAAGGCTGGGGATGTACCGCAGGGTGAAGGCAATGAGTTCTATCACCTGTACTGCAAAAAAAATTACCCTAGAAATCCAAAGAACCCAAGAGTATCAAGTCAAGTGACTTCAACAAGGTCGGCATTAGGATTTGTTGGGAGAAAATAGCATTTGGGACTTTCCATGGCAAAACTACAGAAAGAATAATGTACTTACTCAGGTTTCTCTTCGTGCAAAATAAAGCCTTTGGCATTGCAGTGCACTCCCTCTTGCAGTCTTTTAAGTAATAGCCTATCAAGTTGTGATGTTTCAATTTATTTTGCATGCTGTATCTAGATAAGTGAAAATATTACATATGTCCAATTATCATTATGTTTACTGTTCTGTTTAATGTGTGCAGGCACATAATGTTTGATTTAAGCAAACCGCATATTCACATCACCTCATTATCTTAATACAATACTGTTTGGGAAGACTGGTGCCCAAATAGATGATGGGAATACAATTACCCTGATGAAATCTGGTATAAATTATCAGAAAACTTTCTAGATGTATTTACATTCTGCTCTGTGTGAATTAATAACTGAATCAAAAATAAAGGATTTATCAGGAAGGTGTTATGGATTAGACATGAATTCTATAATTTTCTCTGCTAGTTGTGTGTTATTTCTAGACCACTAATGTGCTGCCAGAGAAGGGAAAATAAAGCAAAAGAAGACTGACATTTAGGAAAATTGATTAAAGACAGAGAGATGTTGAATATTTTATATGCTTTTAAGAGACAAGATACAGAAATTTTAAATACAATTTCACTATTTTAGTGATATTTATTTGTTTTAATATTCTGTGATTTCCAGGCAGGTATGAGTATGTTGGGTTTACATCAAGATTTGATATTGTACAACTAAATCCTACCCAATGCTGAATCTATTTACAAAGCCATTTCTTAGATTCTTTCACGGAAACATAAGAAGAAAAGATGAAGGAAGGGAGAAATGACTCTATTGTGATAGCATTAGAATGCATACTTTGAAATGTATGCATTTCAAAGTGAAATGGGAAACTTCTATGGTTGAACATCTACGGTTGAACCCATTTTCATCAATTCATGATCTGTGACATTCAAAACAAAATCATTTAAGCTTTCAGAGACTAACTTCCATATTCACACCATGAGGAAGAAGATAACTGTGCCATAGCATGGCTCTAAAGTTTAGCAAAATAGTTAAATGCACAAGTACTAATGGCTTCCATAATATTGAAATACAATCACTATAGGAGTCCCACAGAGAAAAGGTAGAGTCCAGAACACCCATCAGTCTTTGATCACTTATATGACAGAATTGAGTTGGAATAACAACTTCACTGTACTGGGAGAGCATTCTTGGACCTCTCTGTCTGTCCAATTCCTTCAGAAATTTCAAAAACCAGCATTATCTCTTCTGCCTCCCAGAGAAAAGTATCTGTTTTACTAACCCCTTCCTGTGTAATCACTGACACGTCAATTATAAGATGAATAAATCTATGACCAATGAGTGCAAGAAAACGCCCTTAAGAGGGGAAAGAGAAAAGAACTCAACTGCTGGCCATGATTCGTCAACAGAGGCAAGTCAACTTCTTTGGGATTTTGAGTTTTCATCTGTAAAATGACTAGAATTTTCTGTGACTATTCAAAGAACAATTGTATGGCGAGCAGAGAATAGGTTCTCAGACAATGAAATTAGCAAATCCTTATTTTTCTTCTAAAATTTTTTCTCAGGAATACCCTAGCATATTACTATGAACTAAGTGGCTTAGAGAACAGATATGTTCTTTCACGTTTCCAGAGGCCAGAAGTTAGGTATCAATTTGTCAGTAGATCTGGAGGGTCTGAGGGAGACTCTCCTCACGCCTTTTTTGGCCTCTAGTTGCCAGCAGTCCCGGCATTTCCTCACTGGCCCCTAATTCACTGGCATCTCTACCCTGTTGTCACATGGCTTTCTCCCCTGGGTAGGTCTTCTATACTGTGTTCATTCTTTTTCTTCTCTTATCAATACCCAAGCCACTGGATTGAGGACTCACTTTAACTACATAAAACCTTATTTTGATTTTAACTACATCTGTAAAACCTTGTTTCCGAATAAAATCACACTCTGAGGTTCCTATGAATATGAAGTTTCTGTGGGTAGAAGTTGGGGCATGGTCTAAACATTTCACTTGCTACTTTCATGCCTCCCATTAGCATATTACCTGATACTGATTATTTAGTTGGCATTAAATAAGTAGTACTTGATTTATAATAAGCCAAAATTTTTCTAAGAAAAACCCTTGTCTTTATGTCAAGGCCCATATCTATTAAACTTCCATTATACTTTCTGAAAATTTTACTCTATTGTTCACAAATAAACACATCAAGACTATAAAAGTATATTGAAAACCATACTCTGGCTATGTTCAGTAATGAGCAAGTAATAGTTTGATAATAAGAACCAGGGGAACTTTCTGCTTACAGATTTACCAAGCCCAAGATTATCTTGTACTGTGAAAATGTGTCTTAAAAAATCAAAGTTGTATTTGCATAGAAGTAGCAATACTTTTCAATGAAGTAGATTTCATTTTACTCATAACCTGCATTGTATCAAAATTTTGCATTCACTGTCCATAGTTTTGCCATTGCTATTTTTGAAATATGAGCATTGCAAGTTAGAGAACTAACTTAATTGAGTTAATTCTTTTATCTTCTCTAGGCTTTGGGCCCATCTAGCCATTTATTGTACAATCACAATTTCTTTTTCAATGATGTGGGAATATTTGAACACCTTAATTTTGGGGGAGAATTGCAATAATATATTTGGGAAAGCTGATATACATAGAAGCTATTGGGTTTATTTCTCTCACAATTATCTTCCAAAATACATCTATTTATTAACATAGTAATATAAAATTCTCATGATATTTACATTAATATACACAGAATAAACAATATATTGTCATTGTAATTTTATTATTCAGTTGGAAAATTTATTCTAGTAAGAGATCCATGAGTGTTATCTAAATAGGGATCATAGAGTTATCATTGCAGATTGATGACCCCATTTGTGGTTTCATACGTGGAATAAAATCTACAGTCTTTGGTATGCCAAGCAAGGTGTTCTATAATCCCTTTGTAATTTGCCACTTTCCTGTCTGTCTCTGCCTACCGTAACTATCCCATAATTATTCCTTCCTAAAAACTAATAAACCCTAACCATTCTTGAAGATATTAAGATCTTTGACTTCTTCATTTCTGTAGATTTTAATTTTCAAACTGGAACATACTTTATTTTACTTTTCATCCACTTTCCATTCTGTCTTCTGATGTTACAAAGCTAACACTTGCTCATTATTCATCTGCAGGTATCCTCCAATGAAATTTCTGCAATCATTTCTGCTGTACAATATGGTAGCTATCAGATAAAATAATTAAAAATATGATGAATGCAATAAGAAACTGAATTTTTAAATTTACTTCATTTAGACGGCCACCTAGTGAAAGTTTATATGCTATTATGTAGTTAGATTTCTTTAAACCAACTACTTAATTTAAAATATCAGGTTCACTAATTGTCAAGCAATCCATGTTTAATGTATCTTGGTTGTATTTTTCCCCCTGCTTGAAATGAAAGAGCTTCCCTTTGTATTCACATGATGAACTTATTTTTTATATGAAAATCTTTCATTGTTACCTAACTAAAATATTAATCCTTAATCATTCTCTCCTTTAAAGTTCCATGCTAGTGAGCATTACCATTGTACTATACTATTTATAGGGATTTTAGGTAAATCTATTATGTCACTGTCCATCTTATCTTAGTGGGTTTGCAAATAGACTTAGCTCTTACTGGTATATTATGAATTATAATACTATAATTTTGTGGTATTTATTGATATATTAACAAAAATTTCAGCTTTTGATTATGGTATTTGGACAATGATAACTGTGAATCCATGGATATAGTAAAGTACTCGTGCTGATTTCAATGAAAGTAATAAGTTCTTCAAAGACAATGAAGAATTATCTACTAATAATATAACCATAGAAAGATAACATTTCTGGAGAAGAATATAATACAGGTCATTATTCAGGAATGATATTTAAGAATATTCAAATACTAATATTCAAGAATTTCTCCTATTCATAGTAAGTTCTTTTTGCTGACTTGATTCTGGAAAATCCTGGGCAATCACTGAGCCCCAGCAGCAGTTTCAATAGTGGTTAGTGAGGGAGTTAGAACACTGGAAATCAAAAAAAAAAATGTAGGTTTGACTTTGCGCTGAGAGTTCTATGGAAAACTTTAAAAAGTTACTTAAGTGTTCTAAAAGTTTCCCAATTTAAAGTTGTCTGGTTCAGAATTACACGAAGTAATATGTGGAAAATGTCTTTTATTAACTATATGATAAAGATATTGCCATTTTTATTGTTACTGTCCATATTATGACTATGGACCTTATTATTTTCCCTTCAATATATTCGATAAACAGTTGCTAAAACCTTTTATCTGCCCTGCATTAGTCATGAAGAAGATCATCACTTGCAACGAGTCCAAATTAATATTCACAGGAACACTTTACATTAACAGAAAATTGTCAGCAATTTCTAGATGACTGTGTTAAAGCTAAGGGTTTAAGCTCTAGCTAGTAGAAGGACATATGAACTGCCAATAGAAGACAAGTAAACTGTTTTATAGCATCATACAGTTTTGCTCAAGAAATATAATGAAAATTATACCTGTGACTTCTCTTTCTAACCAAATAAAATCTTCCAGTCATCCTTGATTGAATCATACCTTCATTTCCAGAAGATATTAGCTTCATGTCTTCCTTCGGTAGTCATGTGACCCTTCCATCTTTCCTATTCAAATTACAAATTTCTTTCTCTCAGGATTCTCTTTGAATACTTTCCTTTTGTTTTGTTTTTGTTTTTTTCTAAATGGAATTCACTTTCTCAGTTTCATATACGCCATCATTTCTTTTCATGGACACTTTCATCCGTCCTTCAGGACCATCAACACAACTCAAGTTTCTTCATTAGCCCCCTTCTGAATCTCACTTCCAGACCCTTTCCCACAGCTCCCCAATGACCAGTCCAAGTTGTTCAAATGATGTGGTTTCCCCATAAAAAGAGTTCTCTGGTATCAGTGGTATCTTAATTAATTTTCTTCTTGCTGAGACAAAATACCAAATGATCACAAATTAAAGAAGAAGACGTTTATTCCAGCTCACAGTCTGTAGAGGTTTCAGTCCACAGCCAGTTTTTTCCAAAGCAGGGCAGCACGGCAGAGGGATACAGAGAGGTGAGGCAGTGTCTGGCCGGGTATGCAGAGGCAGTAAGCAGCACCAGAAGCAGCAACAAACCTGTCTTCTTCCTGTCCCTTTGTGGTCTATTCAGGTTACATTCCTATGGCTTGGTGCCACTTACACGGGGGTAAGGCTTCTGCTAGCTACACCTTAATCCCAGCGTCGGACCTTTACTTCACACCTCAGCCGGCCACCTCTGCAACAACCCACTATGACCACTGAGGCTTTGTGGAGACATCTAAATGCAAACCACAGAAGTGCACTGTGATCATTCACTTCATTTAAAAGGATATAGTTTGTTATTTCTTTTGACTGATAAGCTTTCATTGAGACTAAAATAGTTTAGTTATATTAAACCTTCTCTAAACATAACTAACTTATCAATCTTATAAATTCTTCTTCTTATGCTATTTCTCATTAGTGAGTAATTTCCAAGGAATACACATATATAAATGACTGCAAAAATTTCCTTCAATTCTCCAACATCCATAATAATTGAGTTATAATAGCATGAAATAATGCACTATGTATTTGGTTGTCGGAGGTCTTAATAGTACTCTCAAATTTCCACTATACTAGCTGTAAGGCTCACAATAATTTAAGTTATTATCAAGCCACCATATAATACCGAAAGATTTGTTTAAGAAAGTTGTACAGGGGACTATTAAGAAGTGATCTAGGATAATAATTTTGTAAAGCATAGTCTAAAGCAATGAACAGCATCATTTCAGATTCACATTGTTCAGGAACTTGGATTTTAAAGTAATACATAAAATTTTCCCAGAAGTTTTGCCCAATGCTTCTTAAGAAGCATCAATAAAATAAAAACAGGTCTAGAGTTTTATATCAAACTGCACTTGAGTTAAATTATACAAAATAAAAGGTGGAACTGAATTTTTATTGTCAAAAAACCTACAGTTCTTTTCAAAGGCTTGTAAGTTAAAAACTGGCTCTGTGTGTTAGTCAAAGTTTCCTAAGAGAAGATTTTACAGTTAGAGATTTTACAAGAAAATGTTTCAATGGGAAAAACTAAAAAGCTTTAACCAAAAGTTAATAGGGTGGATTAAATGAAACCTGGAACAGAAGCATTTGCTTCCTCAGTGAGATGTCCATGGTGCTTCGGAAGAAAAGACAGCAGGACAGCCCTTCACTGCGTAGAGGAATGGGTGTGGCATGCAGTTGCCCTTGCCTGGGGCAGCTGGTTCACTGCTGAATGTATTTTACTTGCTACCAAAGCAGCTGCCTGTCTTAATATGAGAATCAAAATAGGCATTGGCTAGAACATTAATGTACCATTCTGTGGGCCGTGCTCTCAGCTTTGAAGACATAATAACCCTGTTGAGTTGTCATTTTTCTTCTGAAAAACAACTTGCTCGTAAGAACACAAGAGATTAGAGATTCTTACAAAAAGGAAAAGTGTGGCATTTGCTATTCATTTTCCAATAGAAATGAAACTCCAGATGTGCATCTTGGCTGTCTAATTTTTAATGATGTAACTATGGTCTTTCATTATTAAGAAAGAGGATACTGATGGAATATCAACTTTTGTAAGCAGTGTAGATCTTTGTTTGGTATGGATTGATGTTTTGGATACTATTTCAAGCTGAGTTAAAATTCATCATGTTTTACACAAGTCCTGAGAATTTTCATTATTTAATCTGCCTGTTCTAAATTCTTTAATTTGTCTTCAACTGCATACACTATTGAGTACTTACATATAGAAACTCAAAGTACAAAATTTAATAATCTTATATACTGGACAAACAATATCTCTCATAATTTGATTCATGAGCAAAAGTCAAATAAGAAATATATATATAAAGTATTTTTCTGTAGCACTATTACTCTTTAAAATCCTCTTCATTAAAAAAGCCTGGGAGAAACAAAAGTCAAAGTGAGATTCCAGAGACAGGAAAATAGTATTCAAATCTGAACACTGAGTACAGGAGATACAGATTCATATGACACAGATCTGGGAAGAATAAACCTGACACCTCTTCTCAAAAAGGCTCGGAAAAGAGATCTCATATTCAGACACAAGTAGGAGTTCAGAGGTAAAAAGAATAGAATGATCAAGAGTTGGGAGTTTAAACCCATCAGTTTACTTGATGCTATTGGAAAGTTGCGTAATATAAATTGTTCTCTGAATAGACACAGATGTGCAGAATAGGAGTCTCTGATTCTATAACTCTGAAAACCAAGCAGCTATACTTGAGGGTCTTGAAGAAACAGAGTCTGATACATGAACATGATATTATTTATTAATAATTCCAGAACCCACACCATAATGACCATTTTTCCTCAGGTAAACATGCAAGTGAGTTTAATGCAATTATTAGAGTTTGAATTTCATGAGAACTAGTTAGTGATGATTCTGTGACTTTGGGCAGTGTTTCTTGTTTTAAATGTCTGATTTTTTAAAATTGATTTTTGTTACAGTTTAAATATTCATAATAACTTTCATCATGGGGAATTTGTACATACACACGACACATCTTGCTTCTTCTTCTTGTCCCATTCCTCTCCCACTCATTCAAACCATATTCACCTCCTAATTTATGAAAGTCTGCTTCCATTAATTCTTTCTATTATTGTCCCTTTTATCTTTTCTCCCTCCATCCTTCCCTGTTGCCATTGTAATTTGAACATTTTCTGTCCACTTCTCAATATCTATTTTACATTTTGGGACTTATTTACACTTTCCATTTCTCACACCATAGAAAAAATGGGGTATTTAAACATTTGTGTATGATTTATTTTACTTAAGTATATGACATCACAGTGCATCCATTTAGCTAAACATGTGTCAAGCGTGTCCTTTGGTATAGAAAATTAGTACTCCATTGTATATAAGAAAAAGCATATTCTCTTTATCCATTCATTCTTTATGAGCATTTGGGCGGTTTCCAAGACTGAGCTATTACAAACTGTGCTGTTATAAACATGAGTGTGCATATATCACTGTACTATAATGCTTTTAATTATTTTGGGAAGACACCAAAAAGGTTGCTATGGTTTGTGTTCCTCATGTGGTCATGGGGGAAGGTGGCTTTTGAGAGTGGCTGAGTCTAGCACTTGTGACTGGTTCATTGTCTAGCGCTGGGATTGCCTATGCCACCCTGCTTTGAAGCCAGCTGATTATACACTAAAACTTCCACAAACTCTGAGCTAAATAAACCTTTACTCCCTTATGTTTGAGTGTCAGGTGTTTTGTGCCATAACAAGAAGCATTAACCAAGACAAAGCAGAGAAAACTGGGTTGAACGACACCTCTAATTTTAGATTTTTTAGGAAACCCAATACTGATTTCCATTGTAGTATTATGTCAAGTCAAGGACTGTAATGTCCCTGTCTTGCTTTTGTTGTCCAGAATTGCTTTGGCTACTCTAGATCTCTTCTCATTCCAAATGCATTAGTTCTGTGAGGAATGCTGCTGGCATTTTGATTGGGACTGCATTAAATCTCTGTAACAATATTGGGAATATGGCCATTTTCACTATATTGTTTGTTACTATCCCAAAACAAGGATATCCTTCCATTATCTGATATCCTTTTGATGATATATTTTTCACAGTACCATAATTTTTATTTAAAAGGTCTTTTGCTGCATTAGATTGATTCCTAGGTATTTATTTTTTGCAGGTGATATTGTGAAATATGTGGTTTCATTAATTTCTCTGAGTTTATTTGTGTACGGAATGGTATTGACTTTTGATTGTTGACTTTGTATGCAGCTGTGTGCCAGAATTTCATTATTCAATCTAGAAGTCTTTTGGAGAAGTTTTGGTGTTCTTCTAGGCAGAATATCATGTCATCTGCAAATAATGATAATTTAATTTTTTCTTTTCTGTTATTATTGATTTTGTTTCTTTTCCTTGCCTAAATGAGCTGGCTAATGTTTCAAAAACTGTACTGAATAGGAGTGGTGATAGTGGACATCCTTGTCCTGCTCCTAATTTTAGAGTTAAGCCTTTCAGGTTTTCATTATTTGGTAAGATGTTGACTGTTGGTTTGTCACAGATGGCTTTCATCAGATTAAGATAAAGACCATCTATTCCAATTTTCTGTGTGGTTTTTTATTATGAATGGGTATTGGACCTTGTGAAATGCTTTTTCTGCATCTAGTGAGATGATCATGTGATTGTTGCACTTGGCTCTGTTGATATAGTGCAGTTCATTTATGCATTTGTGTATGTTGAACCATTCCTGCATTGCATGGATGAAACCTACTTGCTTGTAGTATATAAGCTTCTCAGTGACTTGCTGTATTCTATTTAACATCTTATTGATGATGTTTACCTCTATGTTCATTCAAGAGATTGAGCTGTAGTTCTCCTTTTCAGTTAGATCCTTCTTTGGTTTTGATATCAGGCTAGTGCTGCCTTCTAGGAATGAATTTGGGAGTGTCATTTTCCTTTCAATTTCATTAAAGAATTTGAGAAGTAACAGTATTAGATCTTCTCTAAATTTCTTATAAAAATCAGCTAATCTATTAATGTTGATGCTTTTATTTATTGGCAGTTTTGTTTTTCATCTTCAATTTCATTGCCTGATACTGAGTTATTTAGAATTTTTGTATCATGTTGATTCATCTTTGGTAATTTCATATGTATGTAGAAATCTGTTCATTTCTCATTTTGTTAGCATATTTTTTAGAATACAGATTCTCAATGTAGGTATTGATGGTCTTCTTGGATTCTGCAAGATTTATTGTGTTTTCTCCCTTTTCATTCCTAGTTGCATGGGTTTTCACCTTTTGTTCCTTTATGGAAAAGGTTGGATAAAGGATTTGTCAATTTTATTTCATCTTTCACCCCCTCATAGAGCTATTTTTAATGCATCCTGTAGTTTTGATATATTGTATTGGCATTATTAATCATAAAAATTATCTATTTTCTTCTATTTCATATGAGACCCATTGGTAGTTCATGATAGTGTTATTTAATTTCTAGGTGTTCATGAAGTTCTTGTGAGTTTCTTTGCCTTTGATTTCCAATTTCACTGCATTCTGATCCCATAATATGCATGGGATAATTTCAGTTCTTTTGCATTTACTTAAGCATGTTGCATGAGTCAAGATGTGTTCTATTTGAGAACATCCCATTTACAACTGAGACGAATGTGTATTCTGATATTGTGGGGTTGAAACTTGTAGGCATCTATTAAGTCCATTTGTTCCAAATTTGTTTCACTTCTACTATTCCTTTATAGATTTTTTGTCTACTGATCTATTTGTGACAGTAAGGTTTTGAGGTCCCCATTACAATTGTCTTAGTGCTTATTTGATTTTTCATGTCTATTAATATTTGCTTTATATAGTTGTGTGCTAACTACTGTTGTGCTGGTATTTGGTGCATATATTTTTATGATTGTTCTGTCTTCTTGTTGGATTCATCCTTAAAAATTTTATAATGACCTTCTTTGTCTCTCAATCAATATTGGCTTCAAATCCACTTTGTCTTGAAATAGAATAGCTATCCTTGAATTTTTTCTGGGTTACTGTCACATGGAATATGCTTTCCACCCTTTAACTTTTTAATCTATGAATTTCTTTTTTGAATTAAATGTATTTCTCATATGCAACATATGGTTGGATCTTTTTTGATCCATTATGCCAGTGTATCTCTTTTGATTGATGAATTGAGACCATTAATGTTGATATTTATAAGTGATATGAACTGACTTATTTTTGTCGTGTTATTTTCCTGTTGTTGGCTCCCTTTACTTACTTACCTTGCCTGGTGGATTCATTCTGTTGGAGTTCATGGAGTTGTAAAACTTGTTATCTTTCTAGAGTGTTCTTCAGAATATTTCGGAGTGATGGTTTAGTGTTTATGGATTTCCTCAGTTGTTCTTTGTCATGGAAGTATCTCTCCATCAATTTTGAAAGATAGTTTTGCAGGATGCATCAAGCTGAGTTAGAAGTTGTTTGTTTTTAATACTTGAATACTTCACTCCAAGGTTTGCCATACTTGAAGGTTTGTGCTGAGAAATCTGCCATTATTGTGATTCTTATAGGATATTTGTTTCTTTTCTCTAACAGCTTTTAATATTCTGTTCTTGTATTTAATTTTTTTCTTTTACTTGCACTTTTTTTGGGGGGTACTGGGGATCAAACTCACGACCTTACACTTGCCAGGCAGGCACTTAAGCCACCGGGCTAAATCCTCTTGTGTTTAATTTCTGGAATTTTTACTATTATATGTCCTGTTATACACTTTTTTATCATGGCTAACTGGAATTCTATATGATTCACTTAATTGTATGTGAAATTCTTTTTCCTATCAGGGGAGTTTTCTGCCATGACATCTGCAAAGAAATATGTGTGTGTGTGTGTGTGTGTGTGTAATTTTCACTATCTCCTGCTTTTTTTGTTGATTTCAGTCAATCATATGTTATTCTTCTTTGCATCATCTAATGTCCACTGGATTGATTTCTTGTAGTCTCCTGCTACTTATTTTATTGTAAAGAGGATAAAACCAAGAAAAATAAAACAGAATAAAATCAATAAATAAACCAGAATAAGTGATACAGGACTTCCAAACCTTATGAAATCAGTAATAGTTACCATAATGCCTTTGTTGTCTTCAAAATAGCTGCAGATACCACCTTTGGACATATTAAAAACTTAACAGAATAGGATAGAATAGAAACAATAAAAACAAAACAGTGAGTGCAAAAAGGACATCAAAACAAGAGTCTCTTTTTTCCTAATTACTAAGCATGGTTTGGTCTTCTATGTCTGAGAGTCTGTCCTCACATTGGCTCATTCTGTTTTTTATACTAGCAACAGAAGTTTTAATCTACTGGATATCTATTTGAATGCATTTCATGGAATCCATTTCTTTGCAATATTGGGCATTCATGGTTTCCATCATTTTCTAGTGGTCTTCCATTTTTCTTTTTTATCTATATTTGCTCTAGAGTCACTAACTACAACTTTCATTATGGTCACCATCTCTGTAATTATCTGAAAAATTATTTCTGGTTTGAATTTTTGTAGAAAATTATTCATCTGCTTTGTTATTTCCACTGTTAAAAACTTCAGAGTCCAGGGGGGTAGCTTTTGAGCTGTTTTACTTCATTACCCTTGGGTTTGCCTTGGTGAGCTGGAAGTCTGGGATTGCTTTTTGAATGTGTCTGCTCGTTTTCTTTTTTTCTTTTTTTAGTTTATGTCCTGAGTTAATGCTTGAAAAGGGCTTACCGTAAGTTTTATTGCCAGTATTTAGAACACTTAGGAAATGATTATTTTTCAGAGTTATCTTCCAGATGTACTTGGATTTTGGGTTTTAAGTCTGTTGCAAGATCTTACTTATTCAGTTTATTGGAAACGAGAAGTTGCTGCCTATTTGCCTAGCCTCTGTTTCTTTGGCACTGGTGTATAGTATTTCTATGACCCTTATCCACACCAGTCTTGGCATACCAGGAAAAATAAATGATTTACATGATATGTCTCCTTAGCTAATGCAGTTCAATAAACAGTACAATAGCATCAAACATAACCCAGAAAAAGACAAACTGTGGTAACCAGTAATTTGCAACCTTTAACAATATGAACAATATGAACTAGGTTGCTGATTTTATATAAAAATGTAAAACAAACCTGAAAAATGTATACAGTCAATATGGCCTTACTATGGTGATTCTACCCTCTGGAGAGAAAATTTAAAATGGTTATGAGGAAAAAATTGGAGAAATAGAAGAAGAAGAGATTTGAAGCAAGACTGGGGGACAAATAAAAATTACAAAAACTTTGAGAAACTGGTAAAAAGTTAGGAATGGAAGAGAGAAGGAAGAGATAAAAACAAAAACCAAACAGAACAGCAACAAAACAACAACTAGAAATACTTTTTGTATTCATGTAAAAACAAAAACAAGAAAAGAACAAAAACATAAGAAATGTAATGTACACTTCCAGCTTCATCTCTGCTGTCACTCACAGGCAAAGTGAGCAGACAAAGTCCAGATCCATACTGATAAACCCCAGCGAACCATTCATAGATTTAAAGAGGGGTAGTAGATAACCCCAGCAAGCCTAAACCTTTAGTTACACTGAAGTTCAGGATGCTTTCTGGCTGTGAGTTTGGAATCTGATTTATTCAGCCTGCCAGTTTGAAGCTGGCTCCTTGACCTCCTGCTGACTTGAACTTGGTTCCACCTAACTCTGACACTGCAAGCTGCTAGATGTAGCCAAGCCATATTTGCTCATTCTGAGTTTAGTTGGGCCCTCACTGAGATGGCTACT